>SZWC01009945.1:0-15000 GCA_023375785.1 Penium margaritaceum
CCCCCCCCCCCCCCCCCCTCCTGCCGATGTGCCGATGTGCCGAGGTGGCCGATGTGCCAATCCACCACATCGATGTACCGCGGTGCACATCGATGTGCCGCGGTTCGAGGGGCCTAGGTCAACAATGGTAGTGGCTGTTTCACACCACCAACTATTTTTCGAGAGACTAAAACTGTGGAGGCAACTGGTTCCAAGGATAGCAAAATCTGGTCAGAGAGTGAGGCAATAGTTTTGGCCTCAATTTACTGGGAATGAACACTTGATCAAGGCTCACAAGAAGTGGCATTTTATAGCCACTGATCTAAGCTTTCCAGAACACCAAAGCATGCCAGATTTGGAGCTTCCTAGCAGATTCTATGGCTTCTAGGGTGCTCCTTGGTAGGCTGCCCTTTTCCCACCTAGGAAGGCATCCCTTCCCTCCTCTAGAAGCTTCTGCCCCTTCCTAGATTCCTCAGCTTGCTTCTAGTAGGAGGGAAGGTGTCCAGAAGACCAAGACACCTCTAGATGCCTTGTAGGACAAGTCACCCCGTCTAGAAGGTGTGCCACCTTCCTGGACCCTCACCTGGCCTTCTAGAAACTTAAAGAGGAACTCTAGAGGTTGAGCTAGCTTCCTGGCATCTATTTTCCACCTCCCTTGAGGCAGGACAGAATTTCATCTTGTGGGACTTGAACCCAGGCCCCTGCCTCTATAGGTGAACACCATTAACCACTAGGTCACTAAGGCTTGTCTTTTTGGTGTTCCTTTTTGGAGTCACTCCTGCCATGGTGAGGAGCATCATTCCAACAGTGGCCACTCCACACTACCTAACAAGCTTGCCAATTGGCGCATCCACTGACGGCCAGGTGGCATTTCCTTCTCATGCATGTAGAAATATCTTGGAACTTTCCCTTGTGCAAGAAGGTAAAAAACACTTTGTTGCTTACACCAAGGCTTGATCGTAAGACCTGTTTTCCTAGGTCCAACATGCTCTCCATTGTGCTACACAGCTGGTGTTTTCCTTGGACTTGCAGCATGTACGAGGTCTCGGGGACTTACTCCAATGTTGAAGTGTATGCCTGTCAAAAACTGGTGTGCAGCTCCAATGTGGCCTAACGGGTCTTCTGTGCTCATGGCTAAGTTTTGTACGGGTGGTTCTGAGTCTAAGCATGAGCTTTCGGGTCGCCTCACGCTATGTTTCTGGAAGTGGAAGACAGTTGCAAGACAATCATGTTTGCAATGGAAATAATGCAATTTTTCATTAGCTTCTTAACTTGGACATGATCTAAACATTTGTAGGGCTGGTCATGAGCTGTCCAACACATCAAACCATGCGCCATCCGGATCACCTTAGCTCCTGCTAAGTCAGCCAAAGGACAGCACCCCAAACCAGCCGCTCAATCGGCGGTGCGCACCACGTTGCCCACCGAGGCACCTTCACACATCAAGGACCCATCAAAATGACATTCGAGAAGCAAAAATGTTATACGTAGTGGCGGCGCCCCTTGCGCCTTTGGGATCTGTTTCAATGAGTTAATCATGGAGGTTGGTGATGGGGATTGATGTGGGTCGAAACCTGTTCGTGGACCTCCAGTCGGAATTTTCACCAAGCTCGCAAGTAACAAACTGTACTACTAAGTTTCGGACTCCGAGCCAGGATTTTGGCTAAGTCCCTCAGAAATTAAAATGCCCTACTAAATCCGGAGGATCATCCACCAGACACCTCGGCAGGCCTTCCAGAGCAAAATCCCCAGATGGCATTTTGTTACTCGTTCTGGTCAATAACTTACCGGCAATCAAACTGTGGCCAGCTCCCAGAGTCACCATCGTTACCCAAACTTTGGAAGCCCATATCTCTCTCGTTGTTAGTTTGATTCCGGTGAAACAACTTCCACCGGATTCTGTGTCTTACCAACTTTCAGGGACAATACTCGTCGTCGCCTCTTGGCGCTTCACTTGGGCATGCACATGGGCAAATCTTCAACAATGCCCAACATGTCCGCTATGCTACAGCAATGACCAAGGGACATAAAAGAACAACACACCCACATCTTGGACACATGCAGACCACATGAAGGACCAAAAGTCAGTAAACAACCAACGAGTACTGGGTCTCTTGGGGTGCTAGTACCAAAGCACTATGTACGTGAGACATGAGACTTGAAACCTTATGTCTATCTCCTTTTCATCGCATGCCACCTTCATCAACCCCAAAACATCTTTACGCTTGACACCTGTTATCTTTCCATCTCTTGTTGCACACTGTATGATGGCATGTCGTCCCATCCTCGACCAGCCTGCTCCTTTGTCACTGCCCATGATTCTTGCTTACTCTTACAGTGCCTGTACAATACATCTCTCCCTCTCTGTCCGTCTCTCTCTCCTTCTTTGCCCCCCTCCCTCTCTCTTTCTCTCTCCCCCTCATTGTGTGCCGGTCCACGGGTTGCGCATTGGTCAAGTGATCTACAATCATGTTGTACGTGCTGTAGTGTTGTGGCACCTTGTGCCCCGTTCAAACCATGTCACGTACATAGTGATAATGCACGTTGATGTGCGCCATCCTCCTGTGCTGCGTTGGGTTGTTACTGAGCAAGATGGAGTCTATGTTCTCCTAGTTGAGAATTTGCCCCTCTGCATGCCCAAGTGCGACGCCTAGAGGCGCCGACCAGCTGCCAAAGAAAGGAAATTCCTTGTCGTTGGATCTGGCAACTCAAGGATTGCTCAGATCCTAGAATAAAGGATTTCCCCTGAAAGTTGACGAGTGGTTGAGTCCGATTGAACTTGTTTCACCGGAATTGAACTAGTAATGGGGGAGACATGGGCTTCCATAGTTTGGGTGTATGCGGCGACTCTTCAAGCTGGCCGCGGTTTGTTTGCTGGTGAATAATTGACCGGAGTGAGTAACAAAATGCCATCTAGGGAATATGCTCCGGACAGACTGCTGAGGTGTCCGATGGATGATTTTCCGGATCTCAGTAGGACTGTTTGTTACTCGGGGACTTTGTCCAAATTCCGATTGCGGGTTTGCGAACAGGTTTCAAACCACATCGATCCCCATCACCAAACCTGATGATTGACTCATTGAAATAGATCACAAAGGCAGGAGGGGTTCTGCCACTATGCTTAGGGACATCTACACCTCTGGAATGGTGTTTTGATGGGTCCTTGATGTGTGAGGGCACCTCGGTGGGCGACGTGGTGCGCTCCGCCAACTAAGCGGCTGATTTAGGGTGCTGCGCCTCCGCTGACATAGCAGGTGCTACGTTGATCCAAATTGCGTACGGTTTGATGCGCTGGCTAGCTCATGACTAGTCCTACAAATGTTCAATACATGTTCATATTGAAAATGTAATGCAAACTTGTATTATTCCCTTCGCAAATGTTACTGTCACAAAACTGTCTTCAACTTGAAGAAGTATAGTGTGAAGCAACCAGAAAGCTCGCGCTTAGACTTAGAACCGGCACAAAACAAGCTGTGAGCACAGAAGACCAGTCAGGCCACACCGGAACTGTAACCCAGTTTCTGACAAAGGGTTATGGGCCCAGGGCTCTGACCAATCTACAAATTGCTCATGGCTTTAGCGGCGGACGGGATCGTCATCAGGGACGACATTGCTCTCAAGCTCTGAGGTTCAATATTGGAAGACTGCACAAATGGCGTAGAAGGAGAAATAGCCCATCCCAAAGTTTGTAGGTGGCCCTTGCTATAGACTCTTGGGGTGGCAATTCGAGCTGCACTTTGCGCATTAAGGGGCTGCTAGAGGTCATGAAGGGAACCGATGTCCGCGACGAAGTGGAGGTGATGGAAGTACAGAAGGAGTCTTTCACAAAGAGGAATAGGGAGGCGCTCATGCTGCTTGTGTTTGGGAAGGCTGAGTCCTTGTGGGGCTACTTCCAGGACTACAAGCTGGTAGCGGAAGCTCGGCAAAAACGTTGTGCCATTCATCAATGCAAGTCGCTGGCAAACAAACTTTTTTTAATGAAGCGACTCCTGATGGTGAGAATTGAGGGGGTAGATGATGTCATTACCGGCATGCAGTAAATCGAGTTGCTAGCTCATAGTGGAACGATGTAAGGTGGAATATCGACATGTAGCTGTAGGCAATGGCCCTCTTTGTGGCCCTTCATGACAAATAGAGCCCTCTCATTACAATCTTGGGAGGATGGGCAGGGGACAAGATCACTTTTGGCGCGGATGTATAGTACATCCGCAATGAGGCATAGCAACGGAGCTGCGGGGATTCCTTTTTGTCCTCATCGGTCCTCGTCACCAAAATGCACGGTGAAGGAAACGCGGCCAAGGGAGGTGGCCGACATGGCGGCGGCAAGAAGGGCACCAAGAAGGGTATGTGTCCTTATTGTGGCAAGGAGTGCAGCGAGTGCAAGGAGGAGGCAAAGGCCGACGGCAAGGACGCCACAGGTAAGAAGGCGATACTCAACGGCACTCAACACACTACCTCAAGAAGGCCAACCGGCAATGCCTTCACTCCGGAGCAGAGGAGCATACCCAGGTCAAGAAGGCCGGGTTCATCAACTACACCAAGTCCAGCAAATCTATGGTGGTCACGAAGAACAGGGTCGAGCCCGCGGCTGGCCGAGGAGACATGGATGTGAAGATGGTGCTGGTGGTGGGTGGAAAGCAGGTGGAGCGCGTCATCAAGAACGTGTAGCACGTAATCAGCTTGGCTAACATTCTAAGTGTCAGCCACTAGACTGAGAAGGGGTACAAGGAGCTCTCCAAGAGCTCCTTGTAGGGGCAGTCGTGCGGAAGGACATTGGTGGCAAGCCCGCGCTAGAGGCTAAGGTGATACTTGTAATCGCGAGGGTGGCCTCTACATATGAGAGCCAAAGTGATCCCCGTGGCGACAGACTCAGTCAACTCGCAGGAACGCACCATCAACCTGGGTAAAGGAGGGGGAGCTAGTTTGGAGCTCTAGCACCAACAATTGGGGCATTCCTCACTCCAAGTTGTGAAAGAGATGGCAAAGCGGGAGCTGGTACGCAGCCTCTTCATCGAAGGTGCGGAAGAGGCAACAGATCTATTGGTGATGTGGTTGGGTCGAGCCACTTCTCAAGAATTCTCTTTTTGAGTTCTACGACTAGATAGACACCTATAAAAGGACTTGTCTTGCATTCAGACCGATAAACCCTTGCTTGATGCTCTCTTGTGTATTGAAGACTTGAGCTCATCTTGAGCCGTAATGCTAAGGTGTTAGTACTCTCAAAGGTGCAGTGGTTAGCTGAATAACCTGTTTAAGTTTGAGGTGCATAAGACATGCCTGCAGAGGAAGAACGTGTAAAAACCATCTTGAGCCTTTTGGTTTTGTGGCTTCTCTGCTAGATGTGGTTACTGCAAAACCGTAGGGAGAGTACCCCTTTGCTACCACCCAAGCCTTGTACATGTTTACTTTGTCTCCCTGTTTTCTTTCTACGTTGAGCATTTGGATGCCACAACGTGAGCCCCAGCCGGTTTGTTTACCAGATCCCATGTCCCATTCTTCTTGATGGTGCTAAGTGTTGAAAACTTGCCCCTCCGCATGCCCAAGTGCAACTCCAGAACGTGCTGACAAGCCGCTAGAGAGAGGAAATTCCTGTGGATCTAGCAGCTTCATGATTGCCCCTAAAATTTGACAAGTTGCTGAATGCGGTGGAAGTTGTTTCACCATAATCAGAAAAGCATCAAGGGAAATACGGTCTTCCAACGTTGGGGTGTGTGCGGCGGTTCTTAGAGGCGGCTGCGACTCGACTTCCGGTCGATAGTCGACCGGACCGAGTAACAAAAGTACCAGCTGGATTTATTGCTCCAGAAGGTCTCCTAAGGCCTCCGTAGGATAATCCATCGGATCTGGTGGATCATCCACCGAATCATGTAATACATTTTGTTGTTGAGGGACAGCCAAAATTCAAGCTCTGCGTCCGAAACTCAGTATTACTTTTTGTTACTCAGTGACTTGGTCAAAATTCTGACTGCAGGTCCAGAGACACGTTTCAAACCTCGTCACACCCCATCACCAAACTTGATCCAAAAGTGGGGAAGGTATGTGGAAACTGTGCAGGGGACCCCTACACCACATGCAATGGGATCTGCGCCTTGGGAAAGGCGCTTCGCACGTAAAATAATGCACCAGTGTGTGTGCGCACCACGGAGGCGTTAGGTGTTTTTGTGGTGGGTAAGACCTACGCTTTGGAAATCATAACTTAGGCTACGCTTTGTTGAAAAATTGCCCCTCCGCATGCCCAAGTGCGGCGCCCAGAGGTGCTCACGAGCCGCCAGAAAGTGGAAACTCTGCGCCGGCGGATCTGGCGACTTGAAAATTACTCAGATCCTAAAATGTATAATTGCCTCACAACTTTTGTAGGTTGGTGAATCTGGTGGAAGTTGTTTCCCCGGAATTGGACAAGTATTGAGAGAGTTATGGCCTTCAAAAGTTGGGGTGTGAGCAGCGGCTCTGGGAGGCGGGTGCGACTCAAAATCCGGAGGATAATCAACCGGATTGAGTAACAAAAATACCATCTAGAGAAATTGCTCCGGAAGGCCTGCCAAGGCGTCCCGTGGATAATCCAACTGATCAGGAAGATCATCCACCAGATCCTGTAGTGCAAGTTGTTACTGAGAGACTGAGCCAAAATCATGGCTTAGCGTCCAAAACTCCGAAGTACGTTTTGTTCCTCGGGGCCTTAGTTAAACTTTTGACTGCACGTCCGTAGACAGGTTTCGAACCTCATCACATCCCATCACCAAACTCAATCCAAACGTGAAGAGGGTGCATGCAAACAGTGCAGGGGACCCTCATACCATGTGCAATGGGATCCGCGCCTTGAGAAAGGCGCTTCGCACGTGAAGGAAGGTGCCATGGCGAGTGGTGGCATCAGGCTTTTGTGGTGGGTGAGACCTGCGCTTCGGCAAACATAACTTGGGCTATGCTTCGCCGAATCGCGCGCGGTTTGGTGCATTGGAAAGCTCATGAATAGTCCTATAGATATTGTTATCATGTTCATGTACAAAAAGTCATGCAAAAATGCGTTATTCCTTTTGCAGTAGTGACTGTCTCTTAATGCCTGCTCACATAGCATGAAGTGACCAAAACGCTCACGCTCACTCTCAGATTTGCCCAAAACAGAAGACATGAACCACTAGAGACGATCAGTCAAACATCAGGACTGCACCAAGCGGATTTCATCCTAACAAACGTTTAGGAACGCCTCCAACGTTCACGTCTTCCGCAGCGCACGGGATTGTCATCTTGGACGTCGCCGTGAAGTTCCGAGAACCCGTTGGAGTACCGGTTGCACACATGGTGCACAATGAGACGCAACCCATTGACACGTATGCGGGCGACCTGGGCTTTGGGCTATGGAATTGGCAGTTTGAGCTGCACCTCTCACATAAGGGGTTGTTGGACGTCATGTTTGGAAAGGAGGTGCTCGTAGAGGCAACTGCTGTCGGCGCAGAGAATCAGGCCTTCGAAAAGAAGAACATGGAGACGCTCATGCTCCTGGTGTCCGGGACAGCCGAGTCGTAGTGGGGCTACTTTGAAGGCTGCAAGCTGGCAGCCAAAGCTTGGAAAAAACTATGTGCCATCCACCAATCCATGTCACTCGCGAACAAAATCTTTGCAATGAAGCGGCTCCTCACGGTGAGAATCGAGGGGGGAGAAGATGTAATCTTTGCCATAGAGCAGATCGAGTCGCTCGCCTTGCAATGCACGAATGTGGGATGGAACATTGATACACAGCTGTAGGCGATGACCCTCCTCATGGCCCTACGTGACAGTTGGGGCCCACTCATCACCGTCCTTGGAGGATGGTTGGAGGACAAGCTCACCTATGGCGCGGTCGCAGAGTACGAGGCACAGTGACAGAGCTGCGGGGAGTCCTCGTCTTCCTCATCGGCCCTCGTCACCAAAATGCGTGGTGGTGGAATTGGGGGCAAAGGAAGCAACGGCAAGGGCGGTGGCAAGAGGGGCGCCAAGAAAGGTGCATGCTGCGACTGCGACAAAGGCAAAGACTGGCAGCAAAAAGAGCAAGGGCAGGTCGCTCCTCAATGGCAACAGGAACCTTTTCCTCAAGAAGGCCAATAGGCGGTCCCTGGATTCCGGGGCCGAGGAGCACACCCAAGTTGAAAAGGTGGGTTTGGTCACCTACAAGAAGTCCTCCAAGTCAATTGTTGTTGCAAACGACAAAGTCAAGCTGGCGGCCGGCCAAGGCAACGTGGGAGTGGAAGTCATGGTGGGTGGTAAGAAGGAGACGTGTACAATCCGTGATGTGTAGCATGTCCCCGGCCTGGCTGACATCCTGAGTGTGGGTCGCTTGACGGACAAGGAATATGAGGTGCTCTTCCGTAGGAAAGGTGCAGTGGTGCGCATCGACGGCGACGGCCAGGTCGTGCTGGAGGTGAAGCGCGAGGGAGGTCTCTACATCGTGGAGACCAAGGAGGTCCCCGTGGCATCTGATGTAGCAGATTTGCAGGAGCGCGTTGTCAACATGGCCAAGGGAGCAAGCGCTGATGTAGAGCTCTGGCACCGATGGTTGGGGCATTCGGCGCCCGCAACTGTTAAGGAGATGGCGAAGTGGGATATGGTGCGCACTCTCTTCATCGACAATGCAACAGACGCGACAATACATGCAGCAGTACACAAAAAGTGTGAGCCTTGCATTTTGGGCAAGGCACGGCACAAGGCGTTCAATGAGAACGAGGCTCGTGCAAAGGAATTGCTCGAGGTCGTGCACAATAACGTGTGTAGACCGTTCAAAACGTCGTCAAATTACAGCTTGAGAACCTTTGTCACCTTCATCAATGACTGCAGTAGAAAGCTTTGCGTGTACTTCATGAAGCAAAAAAGGCAAGGTTCTAGACCGGCTGAAGGAGTACGTTACAGCAGTGGAGAGGCAGACTGGCCGGAAGGTCAGAGTGCTACGCAGCAACAATGGCGAACAGTACATGGGCTGCAGCGGGTGGATGAAGCAGCAAGGCATCAAGTGGGAACCCACTACGCCATGCTCACCGCAGTCCAACAGAGTGGCATTGCGGGCAAACCAAATGCTGCTCAACATGGTGCAAGCCATGCTTGTGGATGCGGGTTTGCCGCGAAGGTTGATGGCGGAAGCTGTGCCTACAACGAGCTACACCATCAACCTCACCCCAATAGCGGTCTTGAAGGGTAAAGGCGGCTGGAAGATGCCGCAAGAGGTTTGGAGCGAGCGAAAGCCAAACGTGGCACACCTGAAGGTGTTCGGGTGTAAGGCACACGCGATGGTACAAGCGGTGCAACGACGCAACAGCAAGCTGGAACCGCGAATGAAGCCGTGCTTGTTTCTTGGCTACGAGAGCATGCAAAAGGCGTATCAGCTATGGGACCGACACACGCAAGAAATCATTCGCAGTCGTGACGTCAAATTTGACGACCAGCAGAGCTTCAGCAGCAGCAACAACAACATGAATGTGGTGAACACTCCAAAACAGGGGGAGTGGTCCTAGCTTGTTGACTACAAGGAGTCCACGGACGCAGAGGTGGATGATGCGGTGTCGGAGCGCGACGGTGCAGCAAGTGCAGCAGCTAATGCAGAGGACTCTGCCGACGATGCATCTGGGCTCGAGATCCAGCGGAATTGTCCATTGAAGGAGGCACCGCAAGTGCCGAAGTGCACACTCCCGGCAAAGTTCGCGTCAGGCGTCAGATAAATATCCTTCCTATGCGCCGCCCATCCCGTTGATGGTTCACCGGAGCAGGAGAGATGCTCGGGAAGCCATCTATTTGATGATTCACCAGAGCGGGCAGAGTCAAAAGGATTGTAGCAAAGTGACAAGACGCCACCAAAACTGTCGCGCCGCATTGGGAGGCAGTGGAGATCGGGGAACCGTTTTGACGCAGGCACCGGTCGATGGATCAGCATAACCCAGTGCATGCTAGCAACATCAACAGAGCTAATGACCATGCAAGAGGCACTTGGGCAACCCAAGGGGAAGCAGTGGGACGCCGCCATCAAGTCGGACTTGGTGTCCATTGTTGAAAACGACACGTGGCAGCTGGTTGACCGGCTGAAAGACGCCAAGGTCATCGGCTCCAAGTGGGTCTTCAAGACCAAGTTCACAAAAAAAGGTTTTCTTGGCAAGTACAAGGCGAGGCTCGTGGCAAAGGGGTACGCATAGCGTAAGGGCGAGTACTACAATGAGACGTTCAACCCCGTCACAAAGATGACAAGCATCCAGACGATCCTTGCGGTGGCAGTCGCAAAGGAAATAGAGCTCCACCAAATGGACGTAAAGAAGGCCTTCCTCAATGGCATCATCGACAAAGAAGTATACATGGAGATGCCTGAGGGGGAGGAGGCGCCGGAGGGCAAGGTGTGCAAAGTGCGGAAGTCCTTGTATGGGCTAAAACAGTTGCCCTGATGTTGGTACCAACAGATGGACATCTTCATGGCTCAACTCGGCTTCAAGCGCTGTGAGGCGGATTACAACGTGTAGGTGCAGCGCAACAAGAAGCTCCATCACATCGCGCACTCAATGTGGACAATCTAATCTTGTGCTCCTCAGACCTGTCGAGCCTAAAACAGCTAAAAGATCAACTGAGTAGCAGGTTCCAGATGTCGGACATGGGGGAGCTTGAGTTCTACCTTGGGGTGTGCATTACGCAGAACTAGAGGCCGCGCACGCTTGAGCTTGGACAGGCCAAATACGTGGCCGAGGTGCTGAAGTCGTACGGCATGGAGGATTGCAAACTAGTGTGTAGTCTTGGCTCCACGACCTATGAACTGAATGCGGCAATGGCACTGCAAACAAAAGAAGAGCGGGAGGATATGGCAGGGGTGCCCTACCAATTGGCGATGGGAAGCCTCATTTACGGCATGGTGGCAACTCGACTGGACCTGGCCTACACGGTGGCCCAAGTGAGTAGGTACGTGGCCGATCGAGGGCCACAACACTTGCAGGTGGTCAAGCACATCCTCCACTGCCTGCAGGCAACGAGGCACGTACGCCTGAGGTTCAACGGCAAATGGCGGGCAGAACCCTTTATGCCTGGTCTGCTACACGGATGCAAATTGCGCTGGGGATGTGGACAAGCCGAAGTCCACATCCGGCTACATGTTCTTCCTCACTGGTGTAGCGATCTCGTGGTGGAGCAGGAGGAAGGAATGTGTCACCACCTCTACAGTGGAAGCTGAGTACATCGCGCTGGCCGAGGCAGTCAAAGAGGCAGTGTGGCTCCACAGGATACTTGCGGAGCTGGGCGTGCCGCAGCTCGAGCCAACAATGGTGCAAAAGGACAACAATGGCTCCATCTCACTAACAAACAACCCAACGTAGCATAGGAGGATGAGGCATACCAACGTACATTACCACTACGCAGGGGACATGGTCGAGAAGGAACAGGTGGTGCTGTAGCACTGCAGCATGCACAACATGCTTGCGGATCACTTGACCAAAGCGAAACCCGCGGACCGGCCCGCGATGAGCGTGGCCGGACTTGGGATGACCAGCCATGACGGGCTGGAGGGCACAGCGGAAGATGAGTGAGAGCGAGCAGGAGCAGTGGGCATGGCAGGTGCAAGGGGGAGAATGTTGGGAAATTGCCCATCCGTATGCCGAAGCGCGGTGCCAGGAGGCGCCGAGCCGCCAGATTGTGGAAAATCCACGCCGGTGGATCTGGCGACTCCAAAATTGCTCGGATCCTAATTTGTATGATTGCTCCGGAAAGATGACAAGTCTCTGAATCCGGTGAAAGTTGCTTCGCTGGAATCGGACAAGTATCAAGGGAATTATGGCTTTCCAAAGTTGGGGTGTGCGCAGCAGCTCTGGGAGCCAGGTGCGACTGGAAATTCGATGGATAATCGACCGGATTGAGTAACAAAAATACCATCTGGATAAATTGCCCTGGAAGGCCTGCCGAGGAGTCCAGTGGATAATCCACCTGATCAGGTGGATCATCCACCAGATGCTGAAGTGCAAGTTGTTAGTGAGGGACATAACCAATATCATGGATCAGCGTCCGAAACTCATAAGCACGTTTTGTTACTCGGGACCTTGGTCGAAATCTGAATGCAGGTCCGCGGACTGGTTTCGAACCTCGTCACACCCCATCACCAAAGTCAACTCAAACATCAGGAGGGTGCATGAAAACAGTGCACGGGACCCCCACACCATGTGCAATGGGATCTGCGTCTTGGGAAAGGCGCTTCGCACGTGAAGGAAGGCGCCAGGGCAAGTGGCGGCGTCAGGCTTCTATGGTGGGTGAGATGTGCGCTTTGGCACACATAACTTGGGCTATGCTTGGAAGAATTGCACGCTGTTTAGTGCGTTGGAAAGTCCATGACTAGCCCTATAAATACTGTGATCATGTTCATGTACCAAAACTAATGCAAAGACGCGTTATTCCCTTGTGAAAAGTGACTGTCTCGAAATGCCTGCTTGCATAGCGTGAGGCGACCACAAAGCTCACGCTCTGTCTCAGATTTGCCCAAAACAAAAGACATGAACCACTAGAGATGATCAGTCAAAATTTGGGATCACACCATGTGGATCTCTTCCTGACACGCTTAGCCATATCGTGCGCGGTTTGGTATGTTGGAAAGCTCATGACTAGCCCTACACATGTTTTCATCATGTCCATGTTAAAAGACAAACGCAAAATTGTGTTGTTCCCTTAAAAACGTGACTATCACTAAATTCATGCTCACATAGCGCGAGGCCACCAGAAAGCTCACGCTCAGTCTCAGATTAGCCCAAAACAGAAGACCTGAACCACCACAGACGATCAAAAGAACATCGAGACCGCACCACGCTGATCCTTCTTGAAAAACGGTTATGGGCCCACAGGTCTGATTGCCTCCAACATTCATGCCTTCTGCAGTGCATGAGATCGTCACCTTGGAAGTTCTGAGAATCTGTCGGAGTAGCAACTACGCAAATGGTGCAGAAGGAGACGCAGCCCATTCAGAATTTTGTGGGCGGCCCAGGCTTTGGGCTATGTAGGTGGAAAATTGAGCAACAGTGGTTGCAAACGGCAAAATCAAGCCGGTGGCTGGCCAAGGCCACGTGGAGGTGGAAGTCGTGATGAGCGATAAGGAGTTGTGCAAAATTCGTGATGTGAACCACGTCCCTGGCCTAGTTGACATTCTAAGTGTTAGCTTCTTGATGGATAAGGGGTATGAAATGCTCTTTCATAGGAAAGGCGCAGTGGTGCGCATGGACGGTGACGGCGAGGTCCTGCTGGAGGTGAAGCATCAGGGTGGTCTCTACATTTTGGAGACCAAGGTGATCCCTGCGGCATCACACGCAGCAGAGTCACAGGAGCTGCAAGTTGAGAATGGACAGCCACCATGGGTGATGGGCAAGGGGAATATTGTTGGAGATGTGCTCCTCAGCATTGCAGGAGTGACTCTGAAAAGGAACACTAGAAGGACAAGACCAAGTGGCCTAGTGGTTAGTGGTGTCTATCCGTGAAGGCAATGGCCCGGGTTAAAGTCCCACTATTTGAATTTCTGCTCTTCCTCAAGGGAGGTGGAAAACAGGTACTATGGACCTAGCTCAACTTCTAGAGTTCCTCTCTAGAGTTCTAAAAGACTAAGGTAAGGTCCACAAAGGGGCCACACCTTGAAGAATGGATAGCTTTGTCCACAAGACATATAGAGGTTGTGTGGTCTTTTGTATACCTTCGCACATGCTAGAAGTAGGATGAGGAATCTAGGAAGGGAAAGAAGCGTGAAGAGCAGGGAAGAGATACCTTCTTACTTGGGAAAAGGAAAACCTACCAATGGGACACTCAAGAAGCCATCAAATCTGTTAGGAAGCGTCACATCTGGTATGCTTTGGTGTTTCCAAAAGCTTAGATCAGTGACTAAAACATGACACTAATTTTGAGCCTGGAGTAAGATTATGTTCCCAGTACATTCCCACTCCTTGTGGCCATTTGCTTTGCCATCCTTGGAACCAATTGCCTCCACAATTTTAGTCTCTCCAAAAATAGTTGGTAGCGGGGACCAGCCCTTGTTAGGGATATTACAAGGGCTACACTCACCTCAAGGCCAACGCATGGGTCGTTCATCTTCTTGACCTCTATCTTGGAATCTCCATCATGCGTGAGAGAGAAGCAGATACCATCAGCCCGAACCAGAGAAGATACACTAAATCCATCTTAAAATGCTACGACATGGTAGATTGCAAGCCTCCTAGTACACCGTCATGATAGATAGAAAGATAGAAAGATAGATAGATAAATAGATAAATAGATAGATAGATAGATAGATAGATAGATAGAAAGATAGATAGATAGATAGATAGATAGATAGATAGATAGATAGATAGATAGATAGATAGATAGATAGATAGATAGATAGATAGATAGAAAGATAGATAGATGGATAGATAGATAGATGGATATGTGGATAGATGGATAGATGGACAGATGGATAGATAGATCGATAGATAGATAGATAGATAGTTCGATAGATAAATAGAATGATAGATAGATACATAGATAGATAGATAGATAGATAGATAGATAGATAGATAGATAGATAGATAGATAGATAGATAGATAGATAGATAGATAGATAGATAGATAGATAGATAGATAGATAGATCAATCTCATTCAATGAACTGTGTGTTTACATGTGACATGCAAGTTTGAGATCTCCACCACAGTGGAATCAACAAAGGACGCACAAGCCCCCAGTAAAGCGAGCACACAATGTAAAGTCTGGCCCATGGCCCTGAACTCGCCCTGGTGATCCTGACCAACTCAACCTGTCCCTCTACCCCCGCTCCACAAAGCAAAGGTCTTCCACAGATGGTCCCTCATCCCTCCGATACAGCACTTTCCATGCTCTGGCAATGTCCCTGTCAAGAGACGTGTCCGCCGCCCGCTCCGCGGCCCGCTGTCGCAACTGCTGCGCTTGTGCTCGCTGAAGGGCCACTGCCATGCGCTGGTTGAGGAGGGCGCGTAACGGCACCGACACCCCTGCGGTACCTCCTTGTCGGGCCAACCTCCGCTCGGTCGCCTCTGACGATGTCCGCAATACC
>SZWC01009945.1:30295-56412 GCA_023375785.1 Penium margaritaceum
GGGTGGGGTGGGGAGTGGTGTGGGTGGGGTGGAAAGTGGTGTGGATGTGGTGGAGAGTGGTGTTGGTGCGATGGAGAGTGGTATGGATGGGGTGGGGAGTGGTGTGTGGGTGGGGTGAAGAGTGGATGGGGTGGGGAGTGGTGTGTGGGTAGGGTGAAGAGTGGTGTGGGTGGGGTGAAGAGTGGTGTGGGTGTGGTGGAGCGTGGTGTTGGTGGGGTGGAGAGTGGTGTGGGTTTTGGTGTCGGTTGGGTGGAGGGTGATGTGAGTGGGTGGCTCAATGTGGGGCCTGCTCTTCCTCCTCCGAGCACTCACCAAATCAAAGACACTTCTTGCCTCAGAAAAGGGAGCATCTAAAAAGGGAGCATCTGAAAGGGGAGCATCTGAAAGGGAGCATCTGAAAGGGGAGCATCTGAAAGGGGATCATCTGAAAAAAGGAGCCTTTGAAAGGGGAGCCTCTGAAAAGGGAAGCATCTGAAAAGTGAAGCATCTGAAAGGGGAGCATCTCAAGGCCACACAACAGGATTCCCTTGCTGTCTTGATTCTTCTTCACTTGGAGGACCCACTTGGAACCCACCATGTGGGCCTTGTCGGGTCTATCCACCAGCACCCACATCCCGTTCTCATCAATGGATGCGAGCTCGCTGTCCATTGCCTTCTTCCACTTGGCCGCATCCGGGTTGTTCATCCCCTCCGCCACTGTGGATGGCTCTCCCTCAGCCATGCATGACCAGCTAAGGCTGGTCGAATCGTCCTCATACCGCAAAGGTGCTTTCTTTAAAACTACACTGGGGGTATTGTTGCAGCTTCCTGCTCTGCTACTGGTGCTACCACAGGCGGTGGTGTATTGTCGTCATCATCAAAAGAGTCGTCAGACTCCAAGTCAGACCAGTGTTGCTCTCGTTGTTCGTTGTAGGAGCCCTAAAACGACAACATAGCAACGTTCTACAACGTTGTTGCTACGTTGTGTTGTAGGGCTAATGGTGACCCCGGGTTGCCGAAAACGGGCATTTTGCCACACACACCCCTAACACTTCGGAAAACGGGAAAAACACAAGGACCAAAAAATCGACCCCGGAGCCGACTCACTCACTCTAGGTACCAAAATCGTTAGATATTGCTACAGTTGCTGCTGTGGCATGCACTGCATGCCTGGCATGCTTGCATGGTACACTTCAGCTGTTGTAGCCCATGTATTGGCTGCTTTGGGTGGAAGTGACATGAACGAACGAATAGCTGCTTGCATCCTATCGAGTGCAATGTACAGCTGGACGCCCCTCAAGCGCTACGCTCATTTCATCCATGAAGAATTTTTTGACATTTTTCGTAGGATTTGAAAATGGGTTTCGACATACTGCGTCAAAGTATTGCTGCTTTGATGCAGTCCATGTTTCATGCTACCCGTAGGTTTCAACGGAAATGAAAACTAACTTCGTGCACTCCCACAATCCTTGGATTTCTCGAAAATGGATGGTCATGCATTGCCGTTGTCGATGCCACATCGATCAGGCCTGCTGCGTGTACGGCCACGATGCTGTCATGAAATCATCGACCTCAGCATCGCGTCCATCGGTGAAGCGACGTGTCGCAGTGCAGCACCCGTGTGTCGATGGAAGCGTCATCTGGAGGGGTGAAAGAATTTTGTTGGCAGTAAGTCACTGCCCTTCTCTTCGCCGTCAGCGTCGCACACCAAGTGTCGTTTGGCACTTGGTGTGCGACAACGTCTCACGATGGAAACCCATCAGACCCCGTCATCTTCACAGCCCTCCAGGGGAGCATCTAGTGCTGCAGGGACCGTCCAGTCCCCCAATCCGCAGTCACCGAGCCATTTGATGCCTCCCGATGGAATCCTCCACGAAATCGTAAGGTATCGGGGGACTACCTGACTAAAGAACTCAGCAAGCACTGCGAGCCATACCCAACCAAGTCCAAGAAAGCAGGGTGGAGGTGTGGTTTCTGCGGCACCATCAAGTCTGGGTGCTGCGATCGCATCCGCGGTCACTTCTCTGGAGACAGCAGCAGCATCGGCAAGTGCCCCCATGTTCCACCAACGTGCCGAGACGTGCTTGGCCTAGAGCGCGAGCAGCCACCGCCGGCCGGATGGAAGCCGCACAAAGAACTTCTGTACAAGGGGCTCGGGCCAGAATGGGGTACCAAAGACAAGCCGGTCGCGTGGGTGAAGCTGTGGGAGAAACTAGAGAAGCAGACGACAGCAGCAGCAGCTGGGGTGACCTTGGAACCAGACAATGACGATGAGGATGTCCAGCCTGGTAGCAGTCATCAACCTCGGCCAGCCGTGTCAGCTCTACTCAGCCCAGTCGACAAGGTACCTCTGTTTGACATCAGGAGAGCCTCCAGTTTCCGGCAATCTTCCATGGACCAGCACATTGAACGTGGTCATAACGACAAGTGCCAGCTGTCCATTGTCAAGCTCATGTGCATTGGAGCTCTTCCAATCTCATTCTGCCGTGAAGGTGTGCTGCTAGAAGTGGTGAAGAATGCCAGGAAGACCAGTTCAGGGTTCAAGCTACCAAGCCGCAATACCGTCGTCACTGATCTCCTTTCGAGGCTAGACAAAGAGCTGGAGGAGCTGGATGCTCCCATGAAGCAGGCTTGGGACATCTACGGCACGTCTATTGCCGTGGACGAGTGGGCCGACCGCCAGATCCGGCCCATTTACAATGCCATGGCCTGCAATGCACAGGGTTCAGTTCACCTCTTCTCCAGAGATGCAAGCGGTCTCAGTCGGGATGCAGATCACACTGCAGCCATGATTGAGGCCGCCATAGAGGCGGTGGGGGTAGGCAGAGTGGTGTCAGTGATCTGCGACAATACCTCGGTCAACAAGAAAGCATTCAGTGACCTCAAAGCGAAGTACCCAAGCCTCTTCTTCCAGGGGTGCTGTGCTCACAACATCGACTTGGTGATGAAGGACATAGGAAAAAGCGAGTGGGGTGCATCTCTCATTTCTAGGTGTGAGAAGGTTGTCTCATTTGTGAGGAACAATGACCTGCCACGGTCGTGGCTTCGTGAACGGACAGGAGGGAAGATGCTCGTGCCACGGTGTGAGACCAGGTTTGCATATGTTTTTCTCATGGTGGATCGGTTGTTGGATCAGAGGGAAAACCTTGAAACCATGGTTGACAGTGAGATGTGGACGCAGATGGGCTGTAGGCGAGATGCTGGGTTCAAGGCCAGGAGGAAAGAGGCCCGCCGCCTGATTCACCGGCGGGTGTTCTGGCTGCAGGTGCGGCAGCTCCGGGACTTGCTTGAGCCTTTGGTGAGGGCTTTGCGGGTGGCAGACAGGCCGGGTGGCACGGCAGGTGAGATCTACGAGGGTTTGCTGGACTGTTCGGAGGAGCTGAGGGCACTGAGTGTGAAGAAAGGGAGGAAGCCTGCCAAGGTAGCCAAGGTGCACGTGCAGTTTGCTCTGACAAGGCTGAATGCACGCTGGACTAAGGACATGGCCTGCCCGCTCTATGCTGCTGCTAGGCGCTTGCATCCTGAGCACTTTGGCAATGACCTGTCTCTGGACTCTGCAACCATGCAGGCATGGCAGGCAGTTGTAGACACAATGGTGCCAGTAGACAAGCATGACACCCTGCTGAAGGAGAGTGATGCATTTCAGAGGGGGCAGGTGATGCTCAACCCAGTGCCGAGCGTGACTGCATCAAAGAACGCAAAGGCAGTTGCTGCAGTTGTAACAGTGCATTGCCGGAGCATGACACCTGTTGAGTGGCACATAAATCACATGCACTGTATGCCTGTGCTGCGTGACTTGGATTTGCGGGTGCTTTCCCAGCCCTGCTCCTCCTCAGAGTGTGAGCGTGTTTTTTCCACGCATGAGCTCATTCACACTGCTCGTAGGAACCGCCTCCTGGTGAGGACGTTGGAGTTGCTGGTGCGCTGCAATGTGCGTCTTCGGAAGCACTACGGCAAAAGTGGTGGTCGAGCGGTAGCACGCCTTGTGGCAGCAGCTGACACAACAAGTGAAGTTGATGATG
Organism: Penium margaritaceum; assembly: GCA_023375785.1. Lineage (NCBI taxonomy): Eukaryota > Viridiplantae > Streptophyta > Zygnematophyceae > Desmidiales > Peniaceae > Penium > Penium margaritaceum. The sequence goes on from SZWC01009945.1 coordinate 34,297, forward strand.
GGGAAGAGAGCGAGGATGATGGTGAGATTGTGGAGGTGGGAGGAGAGGTGGAGCTACTGCATACCGAGGATGATGAGGGCAGCAGCAGTGATGAAGGGGAGGACGAGGGAGAAGAGGATGATGCAATGGAAGCTGATGATGATGTCATTGAAGTGATGGCAAATGTTCGTGTCATGGTGGACAACCCCATGTTGCCGCATGCTCGGCGAGTGCGCATGCGGGAGGAAACGCCAACAGGTGCCTCAGAGGACCAGCAAGGTACCAGCAGCCAGACTGGGGCAGCAAAGGCAACACCGGTAGCAGCAGATGCAGGGAATCAAGCAGCAACAGATGCAGGGACGCCAGAAGATGATGAAGGGAGCCCAGCAGAAGTTATGCAGACTCCAGCAGCAGCAGAGGGCAGTGCAGTGGCATCTACCAGTGCACAAATGGCAAGCAGTCAAGCTACTACTGGCGGTGCAATGGTAGCAGGCACTACTTCCCCTGGTGCTAGAGCACCTCCTGTAGTTGATGGTACCATGGCACCCATCAGTGCATCAAGAACCAAGGGTGGTAATGCAGCAGAGAAGCCTGCTAAGCGTGCACGTGGCAGGAAGTAGTCAGCTATGTGAAAAAAACGTGCAAAGTGTGAAAATTCTATCTTTTTTCATCTCATGTATTCATCTTTGCTATGTGTGACTGCTGGTCTTGTACACGTGTTGGCCAAAGCTTTTTGTCTACTTAGAAGTATTTTGATGCTCTTCACGCTGAAGTGAGATGTGATAACATCATGCTTGGAGATGTGAATCACCATGCTCAAGGGCAGAATTACAGAAGTGGTAGGAAGTGTGCAATTGTGATAATACTGTAGTGTTGAAATGTAGGAAGTGTCAATAAACGCCAGAAAATTATGTATCTGCAAATGAACAACGTGGAAAATTTGCATGTTGGTACTTGCCCTGTCTTTTTGCCACTAAAACCGCCATAATGACAGTATTAACAACGTTGTGACTGAGGCTGACTACAATGTTGCTCGTTGTCAACAACGTTGTGGCGTTGTCCGTTGTCCTGAGAGCAACACTGAGTCAGACTTGGAAGCCCAAGAATCCTCAGTATCCGTATCCATTTCAGATGTCGCGTCATCTTGTGCATCTGCTCTCCCACTCCCACCACCTGCTAGTAAAGCAAGCCAATTGTCAGGTACTTGGTCTCCAAACACAAGCAACACTATCCACTCTCCCACCTTGGAAGCGAGGATTGGATCCAGCAGCTCTCCCTTTCCAAGAACTGCAACGTCAGATCGCCGACGTTGCAACTCCTCACGATCTTGCTTGAAGCCTGGTCATACCCAACCATAAAACACTTATTGGAATGTGCGTCGAGCTTGCCTCCATGTTCTCCCGATTGGATCTTCACACATGCTATTAACCCGAACACCTTCAAATGAGAGGGGTTAGGTTTCTTTTCCGACCATGCTTCCTGTGGGGTCTTTAGCTGCTTGTCTTGGTCCTTTCCACGCTTCCGCAAGGTGGTTGCTGGTGTGAGGTTCAAGAGGTAGCAGGCTGTTGTTGTTGCTTCAGCCCAAAAGCAATGTGGGAGCTTGGCGTCAAAGCGCATACTTCGCGTTATGACGAGCAGGGTCTGGTTCATCGTCTTGGCCACGCCATTGCTTTGGATGTTGTAAGGGGTGGTTTGCTCATGGCAGATTCCACAATTCTTGAGCCACGACTTTCTTGCCTTGCACTCACGTCCATTGTCACTTTGGAGCGTCTTCACCTTCTTGGACATTTCCCGCTCTTCCATGGCGATGATCTCAAGAGCTTCTCCTTGACCTCTCCTTTGGTTTTGAGGAAGTAGATTCACAACTTGTGGTTGTGGTCGTCGATGAAGGTTAGGAAGTACTTGCTTCCTCCATTAGATGTCATGGGGAAGGGTTAGTGTGGATCAGGCCTTAGACATTCTCCGCCCATTGACCTCCTCTCCCAAATGGTTTCTTCTTTGCCTTTTCTTGGAGGCATGGTTAACACAATGTACACCCTTCTCCATGCTTAAAGATACACCCTTCCATTCCGCAGACCACCTCCTGCTCTTGCATCTTGTACATCATGATATTGGCCACCTGGCCAAATCGTTGGTGCCACAGCTCAGCATCAATGTCCCTGGTTGATGTGGCGGCTGCACCGGTCGCCGGCGGTGCATCCTTTGACTCCGGTGCTACTATCCCGGTGGCACATGCTAGTCCCTTATCTGATGCCTTGGTGACCTTGGTTTGAAGCACGTAGAGGCCGTCCACTCTTGGAACTTGAAGCATGAGGTCGTCTTTGGTGTACAAAATCTTGATCTCCTTGTTCTTTAGGGCCACGGCTTCCTTGTTGGTGAACACAACAGTCATGTTATTCTAGGTGATTTGCTAGAATGATAGCAGGTTTTCTACGAAGGAGGGCATGTACACCACCTTTTACATATTGACCTCCTTCTCGGCACCATTCACGTTAAACATTATTACCTTGTCCCCTTTGTCCATGGCTTGGATGGCACCGCCATTTGCACACTTGATGCACATGTTAGATTTGGCCATGGAGACAAATCCACCTTTCTCTTGTGAGTAGTGTTGGTTGGCGTCCGCATCAAGGGAAAATGCCTCGGGCCTAAGGACTACTGCCCCCTTCATGGAAACCTTCAGCCATCATGTTGGTGAACTCCTTCTCCTTCCCACCCTTGTTCCCGCCTTCTCTGTTGGGACTACGATAGTCCCTAGCCCAGTGCCTAGCCTTGCCACAGTTGTGAAATTTGCCGGGTTTCTTGGAACTCTTCCCATCACCATTGCCTTTTCCTCCACCACCACCACTTCCACCGCTGCCTTGACCAGAGCAGGAGCTTGCACCTTGTCTACCAAAGCGGGAGGCATAGGCTGAAAGTTTTGCCTCAATACCACTGCGTCGCATGGACTTGTTCAGACGGACATGTTCAGCTACAGTTGCATATGTCAGACATGCTTCCTTCCAACCGCCAAATACGTTGATCAAGGAACCCTGACATACCGACAGCGCCATGACGAGGATCATGGCACGCATGTTGGAGTCGAGTTTCCATTCCATTTCCTAGACCTCTTGCGGCACGTTGTTGAACAACAGCAAAAATGCGGGTATCGATTATCCTTTGCTCACCCTCATAAAAATCACCCTTTGGAAAATGAAGAGTCGGTTTGTATTTAATTAATGCACACATGAGAGTTTTGTGTAGGCCTCGGCGGCCGACGTGCATCCTGTGATGTGGGAGTGTTGAGTCTCCTTGATGGACGTCACGAGTATGGCGAGAGCCATGTTGTTGTTCATTGTTCATGCTGCAATATCAGCCATATGTATAGCCACTGTTGCATCAACGGGTACTGTCTCTGTCCCTTTTAGGATGTCGAGGAAGCCACGCACAGTCATGAAAATCTCAATCTGCCATTTCCACAAGGGAAAACTGTTGAAGGTTTTTGCCCCTTGTTCATTGTTGTAGGACGGATCAGGAATGCTCTGCCCCTTGTGGAGGCATGACCCCTGGATCCGTTGTAATGTGACTCAACGATACTCTGTCTCTTGTGAGATATGACCTGTGAGTACACCATGTGAGTGAGTGGTTACCTTGGCCATTTTGTTGATTTGGCCAAGTGAGAGGTCATGAGTTTGATCATGGCCCCGTGCACATCTTATTTGCTATGGATGCTTCCGAGAAAGAAAGTCCGTAGCTTCTTGGACGCTACATGGTTGGTCTGTCACCTTGACACTAGGATGCTTATGTGTCAAACCCATAGTGCAAGTCTATTGATGATGTGGCTGGTGCAGGAAACATCCCAAGAATGTGCTTTTCAGTTCCAGGACTGGATAGACACCAATAAAAGGACTTGTCTTGCATGCTGATCAGTTAACCCTTGCTTGATTCTCTCTTACGTATTGACGACTCAAGCTCTTCTTGAAATGCAATGCTAAGGCGTTAGTACTCTTGAAGGTGAAGTGTATGCCTGATTAAGTTCGGGGTGCATGACACATGTTAGCAAAGGAGGAAGGCCTAAAAACCTTTGTGAGCTTTTCGGTTTCGCGACTTCTGAGCCACAGGTGGTTAGCTCAGTAGATAACAAAGGGTTATGGGCCCACTCATCTGGTTAGGGAAGTTTCACACACGCAACCGCTAAGGTCACAAGCAGTGAGAGGGCCTTCTCTCTCACTCAAATTCTCTGTTTACATGGCCACATCAGCAGGAGGGGAATGCAACACATCTCCACCTTTCTACCTTGGGAGCTGACATCAGCCTACATCAGCCTACATCAGCCTACATCTACTTGCAATGGCCAATGTGAACAAGGGAAGCAGTTAACTCTTCTCACCAACAGCCTACAACAACCTCAAACACAGGTTCATCGGCATCAACAACAGGTGTAGCAGTTGTAGTAGTTGTAGTTGTAAGGATGGCAGGGACAGGGGAACCAGGGAATCATTCGTCCATCCTCAAGTGTAATGGAGAGGGGTTTGCGCTCTGGAAGTGGCAGTTTGAGATCATCATGGATGACAGAGATCTGCTAGGATACTTTGACGGAACTATCCCAGCACGGAAGGACGAGGGTGCTGACCTTGTGGCATGGTCAAGCCCAACAAGAAGCCTCTCGCCATTCTTTTGTCCTCCATACAACCCTCAGTCCTTTCACACATCAGCGGTTGTACAGTGGCAGCCGCGGCATACACCAAACTCGGCAAGGTGTTTCAGTCCTCCTCACTTGCCAAACCGTCTCTTCATTCTACAAAACCTCATGAGCATGAGGCTTGGTGAAGGGGAGGATATCTCCGCCTTTATGCAGACGTTTGAGACTGTCTTGCAACAAGCCACCGGCATGGGGTGGGACCTGAAATCTGACATACAAGCCATGATTTTTCTGATGACGCTGCCGGAAAGTTGGGGCCCCATGATAATGGTGATTAGAGGGTGGACTGAAGATCTAGTTTCCTACATCACCGTCTTTGAGTATGTGCGGAATGAAGCCATGCGTCGTAGCAGCGGTAAAGCAAACATGGCTGCCTTTGCCTCACGGAGGAGTGGCACCTTCTGGAATACCTCCTCCTTTGGGTACAAGGGAAGCAACAGCACTAGTAACAGTGGAAGGGGTGCAAAGTACCAATGGCGATGGGGAAATGGTGGGAAGGATCCCACAAGTTTGATGGCTGAGTGTGCCTCCTACAAAGGGAGGGCGATACTCAGGCCATGAGCTTACGGCCTTGACTCGGGCACAAACGAGCACACCACTTACAAGAAGAGAGACTTCATCACTCTTGCTCCATGCAACAAGAACTTCAAAGTTGCCAACGGCAAGGTTGATGCAACTGAGGAAATTGGTGAAATTTTGGTCACAGTGGGTGTCAACGGTTGAGATTCTGACCTCAAACTAGAGGGGGTGGTGTACTTGCCCTCCTCCACATCCAACCTTCTCACCATCTCTAAGATAGTTGACCATGGCTTGACAGTGGTCTTTACAGAGAAGGAAGCGGTGATAGTCCCTACCAAGGATATCAACATCTCCTACTCTGCCAAGGAGGTTACCGCATAGGATCCTCGCGTTGAGGAACTCTACGTCTTGTAGACCAAAATGACAATTTGAACAGCTGAATCTTCGGTCAAGAGTTATGATGAGGAGAGAAGCAATGTAGATTCAGATGAGGAAGGACATGTTGGATCAATGGAAGTAGTGGCAGCAGACGATTTAGCAACAAAACCACAAGCAAATGCAGCCACCGGGACTGTTCATTCTAGCTTGTACACATCCTCTGAGAACCTGTGGCACGAGCGCTTTGGGCACGAGGCTCATCGCATGTGTGAGCCATGCCATCAAGGCAAGGCAAAAAGGAATCCCTTCAAGCACAATGGCACGCGTGCACTCACACCCCTTGACCTCATGCACTCTGACGTGTGCGGACCCTTTTGCATACCATCAAATGGAGGCAGCAGATATTTCCCAACATGCATTGACGATAACAGCTGTAAGGTGTGGATATACTTTCTCAAAAAGAAAAGAGAGGTGACGGAGAATCTGTAAGCCTTTGTCGCTGTGGTTGAGTGACAGAGTGGAAAGAAGGTGAAGGTGTTCAGGATGGAAAACAGGGGAGAGTACGAAGCCTGTAGAGAGTAGCTCAAGACATAGGGCATTGAACACCAGAAAACTACTCCCTACTCACCTCAAAGCAACAGCGTAGCGGAGAGAATGAACCAGACGCTCCTAGGCATGACAAGGTGCATGCTCTTTGATGCCAAGCTTCCTCCTAGGTTTTGGGCTAAAGCTGCACGTATGGCTACCTACCTTGTGAACCTCACACGTGCAACAGCTCTTCAAAGGAGAGGTAAGAAGAAGCAGACACAACAGCTGAAGAAGCTTCAAGAAGCATGGTCAGGTAGGAAGCCGGATGCCTCCCATCTCAAGGTGTTTGGTTGCACCGGCTTTGCCAAAGTCCAGGCCGGTGAGGGCCCTAGAAAGCTTGATGCAAGAGCACGAAAGTGCATTTTCATCGGCTATGACACCGTCCACAAAGCTTATTGACTGTGGGACTAAGAAGCCAAGAATTTCACCCACAGCAAAGACATGGATTTCCACAAAAGATCTGTGAGTAAGGGAGAGCTTCTCGAACTCGAGAATGCTCCAAAACATTGAGAGTGGCTCACTCTCCTTGAAGAGGGAGACAAAGCACCAGCACAATGGCATGGGATAGGTGCTGCAACAGGGAGAGGAGCTCATGAATATGACTCAGAGTAATCAGACTCTAATTCCAACGTATCCGATCCTTCGGAGCATGAGGAGGATGCCCCTCACATCATCAACGACGAACCAGACCTCCAGCCTCCACAGCAACAGCACCAGCCAGCAGGTTCAAGGAGCAGTTCATGCCTCAAAGTACCTCGTCAACCTTCCGACACAGATAGGGGTGAATGGACAAACTTCAACCATTCATTTTTGTTTCAAGACGAGCCAACGTCTGTCACAGAAGCACTCAATTGGCCTGACAAAGCAGAGTGGGACGAAGCAATTCGCAGTGAACTCAGCTCCATCGAAGAGAATGGGACATGGGTGCTGGTGGATAGACCTGACAGGGCTCACGTTGTGGGGTCCTAGTGGGTGCTGAAAGTTAAAAGGAAACAGGATGTCAAGATAGACAAGTACAAGGCACGGGTGGTAGCAAAGGCGTTCTCCGAACGGCTTGGCGCAGAGTACGATGAGACTTTTGCTCCAATTGTGATGTTTGCCTCCATCCGGTCAATGCTCGCCATTGCTGCTGCCAAGAAAACGGAGGTCCACCAGATGGATGTCAAGAGAGCCTTCCTTCATGGGAAACTTGACACGGGGGTACTGATGGAGGTTCCGGTGGGGGTTGATGCTCCTGAGGGCAAGGTGTGCAGATTGGTGAAGGTACTCTATGGGCTAAAACAAGCGCCGAGACTTGGGTACCAGGAGATGGACACGTTCATGGCCAAGGAGTCCTTCATACACTGTGACAATGACCCTAGCATGTACGTGCATGAGAGCGATAAAGGGACTATGTTTGTCGTCTTGTACGTTGATGACCTGATTCGATGCTCTTCTTCGACACAATTGTTAGACAATCTCAAGGGGCAGCTGAGTAGCATATTCAAGATGAAGGACATAAGTCCTCTTGAAATCTATCTTGGAATTTCCATTAAGTGCGATAGAGCAGCAGGTACCATCAGCCTGAACGAGACAAAATACATCGACTCCATTCTCAAACAATACGACATGGAAGATTGCAAACCTGCGAGCACACCCATGAGCTTGGAGTACAAACTCTCCAAATCCATGCCCCCATCCAACGAAGCAGAGAAAACTGACATGTTGGGCATCCCATGTCAGTCTGCAGTGGGCACTCTGATGTATGCCATGGTCGCCACTCGACCAGATATAGCTCATGCTATATCTGGTCGGGTGCCAATCCCGGTTCACTTCACTGGCACGCCATGAAGCCCATCATGCACTACCTTCAGGGGATGCAGCACGTTTGGCTCCAGTTTGGAGGCCTCGATGGATCTGTGTCACTCCATCTCCGATGCCAATTGGGGAGGGAATATTGATGAGAGAAAATCTACCTCCGGCTTCGTGTGTATGTTGAAAGGAGGTACAGCCAATTGGGCAAGTCGCAAGTAGGAATGTGTCTCTCTGTCAACAGCTGAAGCTGAGTACATCACCCTGGCTGAGGTATGTAAAGAGATGCAGTGGCTACAAAGCTTGCTATCTCAGATGAAGGCACCACAGGCAACGGCGACGGTCATCAAGATTGACAACATGAGCGCCATTGACATGTCAAAAAACCCCATTCTGTCTATCAAGAGCCGCTACCACTACGCTCAAAACTTGGTCTACAAGGAGGCAGTGGAGCTCGAGTATGTTGGTCCCAAGCTGAACCGGGCAACCATGCTTACAAATCCACTGGACAAGGATCTCCACCAAGCGGACAGGCAATGTATCGGCATGGTCAACGCAAGTGACGACGAATGATAATGGTCACTACAACAAGGTGCAAGGGAGATATTTGTTGAATGTTTTTTCCCCTTGTTCAATGTTGTAGGACGGATCAGGAATGCTCTGCCCCTTGTGGAGGTATGACCCCTAGATCCGTTGTAGTGTGACTCAACTATGCTCTGTCTCTTGTGAGATACAACCTGTGAGTACACCATGTGGGTGAGTGGTTACATTGGCCATTTTGTTGATTTGGCAAAGTGAGAGGTCATGAATTTGGTCCTGGCCCCATGCACATCTTGTTTGCTATGGAAGATTCCAAGAAAGAAAGCCCGTAGCTTCTTGGACGCTACATGGTTGGTCTGTCACCTTGACACTAGCATGCTTATGTGTCAAGCACACAGTGCAAATCTATTGGTGATGTGGCTGGTTCAGACCACTTCGGAGGAATGTGCTTTTGAGTTCTAGGACTGGACAGGCAGCTGTAAAAGAACTTGTCTTGCATACTGATCAATGAACCCTTGCTTGATGCTCTCTTGCGTGTTTAGGACTTGAGCTCTTCTTGAGATGTAATGCTAAGACGTTAGTACTCTTGAAGGTGAATTGTATGCCTGATTAAGTTTGGGGTGCATGACACATGTCAACAAAGGAAGAAGGCCTAAAAACCTTTGTGAGGTTTTCGGTTTTGCAGGTTCTCTACCAGAGGTGGTTAGCTCAGTNTTTATTCTCACAAAGCCTTGCTAATGCTTCTTCTCGCAGTGGCTCCACATAAGGTAACCTCAACATATAGTCCTACTTGGCGTATCCTGAGACCGCAAAGTGTCATCCTCAAGACAGGCTCTAGTAAGCTTCCTAGAAGCATCTTGTCCCATTTTAGGCCACAAAGAAAATTGCGGCCGTCGTGGGGTTTAAAGCCGCAACCCATGAGCTCCGGTGCCTGTTCCAACCAGGCCACAAAGGGGTGTTTCCTGTGATGATCTCCAGAGGACATACCCATTACGGGCAGTGCATTCCTGGCCTATCGCAGAACACACTAAGGGGACGTACTCCATAGAGCAGTGCATGCCTTGTCTCTCCGTGCAGCCAGCCAGCTAGTCAATGGACAAGGTAAATGTCATTGAACACCCTGCCCCTGGGGTTGGCTTCCTCCATCTGGTACGCCGTCCTATGCTTGTCTCACATCCTTAGCCTACGGTGCATTGCCGTGGCTTCCCTTAGCCTGTGGTGTGTCTACTCCGGCTTCGCCGGTGTCTGATGATGGTGACCACGGTGACCACAAGCGCCAGCTTCAGGAGTCTCTCCTTCAACGTCTTTGTCTTCGTAGTCAAGGAGGCGAGAGTGTTGTACTGCTGGCCAGAGGTCTCTTTCGTCAAAATGACAATGTCCTTCGTGACGACCCCCCGGTCATGTTTTGGGCTCTTTGTGTGCGTCCTTTCAATGGATTGAGCACTGGAATTCTGTTTTCCTCCCTCGTTGCCTCTCCTTCTGTGTAATGTTTGTCTCCTGTGTGGTTTCCGTTGGTACTGTTGTGACCTGTGGTGTTTTTCCTTCTGTGCACTTCTCCAGTGGCTTTGGGTCCTCGATTCCGGGGCCACCCACTACATGGCGTTTTTCAATCATTCATTTGTGTCATTGGGTCTAGTCGTGTCTGTGAGCTTTGTTCGTGTGGGGTCTGGTCAGTTGCTTCCCGTTCAAGGTGTTGGCGTCGTCAGTTTTGTTGGTCCCAATGGTGCCTTGTACTTGCCTGACATTCTGTACATGCCTTCGCTTGAACTCAGCCTGCTTTCCGTACTGTCCCTCGGCAATCAAGGTATGGACTTCACTGCCAGTGATGGTGTTGGCTCTGTGTCTCTTTGTCCCTCTGGCCATCCTGTCTTACGTGGCATCAAGTGTGTCAAGCTCTATTGTGTTCCCTTGCATGCCTCCGCCACCCTTGCCCTGGGCACTGCCCTCGCCTAAGTTGCCCCTTCTCCCTCTTCTGACCTTGTCAGTCTCTTGCATCACCGTCTTGGTCATGTCCACACTGATGCTGTTCACAACATGCTTTGTCTTCAGCCTGCTTTTGATCTCTCTCCCTCTAGTTTCGCTTCCCCTTGCCCCGTTGACTGTCTTGACTGTATGCAGGGAAAAATGTATCGCTCACCCGTCTCTCCCTCTAACTCTCACTCTTCTAACCCTCTTGATCAATTCCATATGAATGCCATGTAACCTTTGCCCCATGATCGCCTCAGTGATGTTGTTCACTGTGTCATGTACCTGACCAATGATTTGTCCCATTTTTGTTGGGTGTTTGCTCTTCATCAAAAGAGCGATATCTGTACTGTCATCCAGTCCTGGCTTGTTCAGGCTAAACGCACCTGCCAGCGGTCGTTGCGTGTCTTCTGTAGCAACCGTGGTGTTGAATTCCTTGGTCCCACCGCCCGCCTCCGTAAGTCCTACAGGGTGAGTCTAGAGACTTTTGCTCCCTACACATCCGAGTAAAACGGTGTTTCCGAGTGCTGGAGTCAGACGCTTGCGAACATTGACCGCACGCTCCTGTCTGATTCCGGTCTGCCCCACTCTTTCCCTTTGAGGAATGAGCTACATGACGTGGGTATAGCGCCGCGTCCCACACGGTCCTCTTCCCTGCACCATCACCCCCTTTGAGCACCGGCACGATCATCATGCTGACCTTCACCTGACTCATGTTCGGGGTTGTAATGCATCGGTCTGGCTTCCTGAGGATCTGAGTGACGGGAAGTTGTCTCCTTGTGGTCGCTTGTGCCCCTTTCTTGGCATTTCCGCACAGTCTAAGGCCTGGTGCTTCTGCGATCCAGTCCTCCAGCGCATCATCCAGTCACGTGACGCCTTGTTCTTTGAGTCTTTCTTCCTTCATGACTTCAATCATCTTTTCGTTGCCTCCTCCCTTCTGCCACTCTCCCAGCAGGGGGAGGGGGCGTTTGGTCCTGTCACCCTTATAGCCCCTACTATGGTGACGCAGCTCTCACCCTTGTTGCATTCATCGTCGTCCGGTACTGTGCCCAGTCTTCCCGCATCCACTAGCATTTCCTCTGCCGCTCTTTCCTCTCCTACCACAGACTCTATCCAGTCTGTCGCAATCCCCTAACCCGCTGCTCCGTCCAGTCCGGTCACACCTCCTGTGGCCACCAGACCTATCTCTTCCCCTGGTCATGCGGCTGATCCTCCACAGCCTACCACCACTGGTCCTGCTTTGGTCTCCCCTTTTGTCCGAGGTGGGCGCCTTTGTGCACTCCCTCAATTCTTTGTCACCGCAGCCTCTGCATGCCTTCCACAATCTCAGACTGCGCAGGCTCCTATCCTTCCCACCGGCATGGACACAGTGGGCTTGGCAAGAGGGGCTTTCCACCCTACTTTAGCTCTAGGTTATGCGCTCCTGAAGTCAGAAGATGCACACGCCTTGGAAGTGGCTGTCTTGAGTAGCCTTGTAGGCTGTCATGCCACGTAGGCCACCACAGCCTTACCACCTGAACCAATCATGGTGCATCAAGCACGCGCAACCACTGACGCCTAGCAGTGGGAGATCGCCATGCGTGATAAGCTGAACACTCTTGATGACCATGCTTTCGACAAATTAGTCAATTTGCCACCGGGTTCAAAGGCCATCAACGCTCATTTTGTCTTTTGATGGAAGTACAAACCCAATGGTCCCCTTGACAAGCACAAAGTGAGACTCATGGAGAAAGGCTTCTCACAGGTCCCAAGTATCAACTTTGATGAAACATTTGCACCTGTCAGATGATACACTACAGCCAGAGCGCTGCTGAGTCTTGTGGCTCACCAAAACCGGGAGCTAGAACAGATGGATGTGAACAACGCTTTCTTGCACGGACAATTAGATGAGGAGATCTACATGGATTAGCCTCCCAGATGATCCGATGGCACTAACCAAGTCTAGCGGCTACGGAAGGCACTTTATGGAGTGAAGCAGTCGCCTCAGTGCTGAAAGCAGGAGATCACATCCACTCTGAAGAAAGCAGGCTACTGACGCAGTATGGTGGATCTTTCACTTTTTTTCACTCCACCTTATGTGTCCTTCGTGGCTGTCCTAGTCTATGTGGAAGACCTACTGATAGCATTGTCCAACCAAGATGCTGTCAAGTCAGTGAAAGCTCTCTTGCATTCCACGTACAAAATGAAAGACCTTGGACTTGCTCGTGTCTTCTAGAGGATGGAGCTTGAGTGCGACCGTTCTTGTTGCACTCTTCATTTTCACCAGGTTGTGTACGTCCGTAGTCAAGGGGAGCGCTTGGCCTCCATGCTTCCGTCCACCTTTACAGCATCAACGCCTATGACCCTAGCTGGGCAGAGGTTGTTGAAGAAACTGGACGTGTCTAAGCTGGGGGAGGCAGTCGACGTGATGGAATACCTTTGAGTCATCGGGTTAATCAAGTACCTGGAGACAACGACTAGGTAGGATGTTGCCTTCTCTGTGAACTTCTTGGCCCAGCTTTGAAAGTATCCTAGGACACGACACCTAGAGGGTGCACTCCATGTTTTCAGGAATGCTCTCTCCACTTCCTGAAATGGTCTGTGTTATTGGCACAGCCGTCAGTTGTAGTCAATGGCTACACATACAGTATCTAGGCCTGTGACACAAATTCGCGCAACTGTGCATGTTACATCTTCCTTGTTGGTGGAATCAATGTATTTTGGAAGCGTGGCAAACAAGGTTTTGTAGCACGCAGTTCCAGTGAGGCTGAGTATGTTGCTCTTGGCACAGGCACTTGTGTGTTTCCATCTGTTGCATTACGCTGCACTGTGATAACCAAAGTAGCAAAGCAATTGCCCAGCATGATGGCATGCGTCACACACGTACGACGGATATCAATGTTGAGCATCACTTTGTGTGTGACTGCGTTGTTACAGATGATGTCCGGATCATTTGGGTCGACACACAAGAGTAGAGAGTCGATTCCATGATGAAGGCACTCAGCAATAATGTCTTCAAGGCAACCGTGCACGCTGTTGGACTGTTGGGTCTGCGTAATGACCTTGGATGAATGGTCTTTTGTGCATGTTTGAAGTCGTGCGCCACATCTTATGACACTTGTGGTGCATGTGAACTTGTGCTCGTGTGCTTTGGCTATGGGTCATGGGGGAGTGTTGGTTTGCGGACCACACACTTGTCGTGACATCTGGCCTTGCTACACACTCACCTCAATGATGCAGGCTACAGATGTTGGAGCGACACTGGTGCCGGTGCCACATCATACGTTATGGTGATATGTGGGATGTGCGCAAGAAGATGAGCCAAAGACTTTCTTATGGAGGCCCATGATGGAAATGGTGCTATAGACAAATGTTTCCCTTGTTATGAACACGAGGTTTCCTAGTGTTACTATGTTTGGGGGGTTACCACCTGGGTTTTCACACATATGTTGTCCCAAAAGTGTTCTAAGTGTTGTTCTTTTGTCCCTGTACTGCCTCACTAATTCATATTGTGATCTCTCGGTTGGTGTACATGCTCGTGCAGACATCTGATTGGATGAACGCTGAGGTCAATGAGGCACTGTTCATTGGAGTGGACGTGTCACCATGAAGCCAAGCGAGTGGTTCTCCACCTCCTCGCACTTTTGAGAGAACTCCCTCACATGGCCAACTCCATCGGCACCAACCCTTGGCTATCTCACGTCATCAGTAGTCATAGACAGCTCTCAGGCGCAATGCAGTCTGCTCCCGGGTTCGGGCAGCCGCAACTCCACGAAGGTGTTTTTCTTGCTGATTCTGATTGCACAAATGTATTTGTAATGTGGTTGTTCTGGTAAGGTCCAGTTTTCAGGAAAAACGGACAACGCCCGCATTTTGGGCCATTGGGTGTCTGGCAGGGCTCACCCAAGAAATTCTGCCAGACCGGATCATGCTAGGATTTTCCTAGTTCGCTGTTCTTCTAAGTAACAAGCCTCACAGAGCTGAGGTGAGGCTAGAACAGAGAGAGGTTTCAGTCTGTTTCAAATTCCTAATCAGTCATTGCTTCATTCAGCTGTAGTTCAGGCGCTAACTCTAGCGCGTGTGCTTTTAAGTAAAAACCTGACCTCTCAGACTTAGACTTTAGTGCAGCAGACTAAGGGGGCAGCAGAACCGCTGTCATTCAACTTTAGCGACAACGGCCAGCAACGAGCATGGGTTCCCGCACGCTCCATCAATAACGCTGCTGCCTCAACCTGCGCACTAGGTAGCCTCCTTTTTGGTATCAGAACTGCAGTGTAGCGGATGCAACAATAGCAATGGTATACAGCTTCTTGACTACGCCGGTGGACCTCCCATGTGTGCTAGTGCAGGGGAAATACTGCCAGATTTTTTCCATCAGTAATAACTTGCCTAGTGGCAGCCTCAAAAATTTCCCACTGCCACTGAGCCAGGGGAAATTCTGTTGGATGTTTTCCGCCAGCCCTTACCCCCCACGAGTAACGGAGGGAGGTGAGCGGCCAGCGCAGCAACGTCAAACAACGTGTTGGCAACGACGTGCATGGCAACATGGACTAGAGAAGGGAGTGACCAGCAGCAGTAGCAAAAGCAATAGCAATTGCTGTAGGAGCAGCGACAGCGGTGGCAGCGGCAGTGACGGCAACGACTGCAGCAGCAGCAGTAACAGTGGAGCAGTAGAGGCCGTAGCAACGACGGCAGCAGCAGTGACAGCCGCAGCAGCAAAGACAGCAGTGGTTGCAGCAGCTATAGAAATAGCGATAGCAACAGAAGTGGCTGCAGCAGTACCAGCAGCACTGGCAGTAGTAGCAACAGCAACCGTAGCATAAGTCGCGGCCACATCAGCAGCTGTCCTTGCAGCTACGGATGAACAACAGCTCCTACAACCACTGTACCAGTGGCTGCCGTGTCAATGGCCACGGCTACAAGCTGTAGCTGCGCAGTGGCGGTGGCAACCCCGCCAACGCCCCTGAGCCGACAGCAAACACGGCCCAGGGCTCGACCCACAGGCCAAGACAAATACACACAAAAAACAAAACAAAAAAGCAGCCACTGCTTAGGACCTGCAACAGCCACTACAAGAGCAATAGTGGCAGCAACAGAAGTGGTAGTGGCGGCATCAGTAGCGGTAGCAATGGTAGCAGCGCCAGGAACAGTGGTAGTGGCAGTAGTTGTAGCAGCATCAGTAGCAACGGTAGCAGCAGCGGCTGTGGTAGCAGCGGCCACAACGGCAATAGTGGCAATAGCCACGGCAACACCGGTCTTGAAATTTGCAGCAGTGGCAGCAGAAGCAGCCGCAGCAGCAGCTACAGTAGTGGTAGTAGTAGTGGCCACATGAGTAGTGGCAGCTACACCGATAGTAGTAGGAATGGCACGGTGCCAGCTGCAGCAATAAGCATCAGTGCCAACTGTGCCAACATCCACTATTGTAGTAGCAACGGCAGCAACCGTGGCAGTAGTAGAATTGACAACATTAGCTACCACAGCAACAACAAGATACGCAATTGAAGGAGAAACTAAACCAACAAGAGTAGCAAAAATAGCACCAATTCCCAGCCACAATGATGCTGGTGGCACATAGGCCAGCTCTACAAACCGCCCCACTGCAGACCCCATAGCGGACTTGCAGCTGCAGGTCGATCAGCTACGCCACATGCTTGCCACGACCGGCACAAGCCAGACTGTCCTCCCCGGACAACATGATCCTACACTGACTGTGGCAGTACAAACATCAGTGCAGTAGTAGGTACCGTGGTAGTAGCAGACGGTCACCAGTGTCCTAAGATCTGGAGCTAGTGCTTCCGACCCCTCTCGGCACAAGGACTTCGAGTCCCCTCCACCTGTACACTATGGAGATGAACAGTTCCCTTTGTGGAAACTGCTCCACCACATTTGGGCACAGGTTGAGAATCTATGGCCATATTTTACTCTTCCACATGACGATACCGTCCTAGAACAGGTGCTTCAAGCTGGCCGTACAGTCTGCACTCATCCTTGTGGCGCCAGATGCTGACCGCATTGCCCTACAGCCATTCCTTGGTGACGTCGCTGACAAAACCAGCCCCAACCCTCGGCGATCTTTGGACACACTGACACGGCCTTATCGTGCCTCCAATCGGGCGGTTGTTAATCGCAACCTGAAGGACTTAAGCTCGCTTTGCATGAAGGAGTCAGTGACCTTCACTGCCTAATAGCACCTCACGCAGGATCTCCTATGCTGGCTCAAAACAGTCGCGCCTCTTTGACTTGCTACCCTCCTCACCATCAAGAATGGTGCCACCCCTGAGTTCACCAACATCTTTGTCCCCTCCGACCTCCCCATCCTCAAGGCACTGGCGGCCCAAAGCACTCTGATGTCGTGGGAATACGAATTCTTCCTTAGCATTGAAGAGGCACGCAAGGACACACACCTTCAGCACGGTAGCTCCTCCACAATTGTAGCCACCACCTTTGGTGGCTCCTCCACCCCTTCCTCCGGCACTCCCTCCTCAGGTCGCACCAAGGACAAGGGAAAGAAGTGCAAGAAGGGCAAGGGAAAGAGTAAGTCGTCCTCCAGTGGCGCCACCCTGATGTGCCACAACTGTGGCCAAATTGGGCAATGGTGGTATACGTGCCCCATCCCCACATAAGAAGCTTGCATCGTCACCGCAATGCACCGTGAGCGTGAGCGTCGCCTTGGTACCTCTGTTTCTTCCCAATGTACTTTGTTCTCCCTTGGCAGCACTGTGGCCACCACCTACTCCACTATGTTCCCTTCCTCTCTAAAGCCGACTNCCTTTGGTGGCTTCTCCACCCCTTACTCCGGCACTCCCTCCTCAGGTCGTGCCAAGGGCAAGGGAAAGAAGTGCAAGAAGGGCAAGGGAAAGAGTAAGTCGTCCTCCAGTGGCGCCACCCTGATGTGCCACAACTGTGGCCAAATTGGGCAATGGTGGTATACGTGCCCCATCCCCACATAAGAAGCTTGCATCGTCACCGCAATGCACCGTGAGCGTGAGCGTCGCCTTGGTACCTCTGTTTCTTCCCAATGTACTTTGTTCTCCCTTGGCAGCACTGTGGCCACCACCTACTCCACTATGTTCCCTTCCTCTCTAAAGCCGACTTTTCAACCTTGACCATAGCTTCCGCCATCTCTCCTCCATCAGGAGCAACAACAATAGCAGTATGCTCCACCGTAACCATAGCCATGTATACCATCACAACAGCAACAGTAGAATGCTCTATCGCAACCGTTGTACTACCCTTAGCCTTAGTCATAGTGCAGCTCATATCCGCCTTTCAGAGCTGCGATTCCGTAGTTCGTGGCGCCTGTCAACTTTTCCGCTTAGATCCGCCAACTACACATTTTCATCACCACACAGCATGGCATCGCACCTCTTCTCCACGGAATTACGAGTTTTGTGACTGCTAGTCGAGAGGCCTCCCACTGCCAGACAGAGACCGACCTCTGAGGTGATCTTTGGGAAGCCGCCTGTCACTCTTTGGAGCCGGCCTTGGATGACGTCTCGTGGTTGGATGACTTGCATGATAGTTTTGCATATGTCCCGTCTGCTCAGTTTGCCATCTCCGTCTCCCTTCCTGTTTCTTGTTTGTTGCTCATTGTAATGTCACGGCCTTGGTTTGCGACCCTGATGGCACCTGGATCATCGACTCCAAGGCAACGCATCACATGACGTCCTGTCGACAGGCATTCAGTTTACCCGGTCCCGTTGGCAATAATCACATTGTACGGACTACGCCCAAGTAGATCTTGCCAGTCCGCGGGGTTGGCGTCGTTCGCTTCCGTGGTTTTTCTCGTGACGTCTTCTTGACCAATGTGTTGTATGTGCTTGGTTCGGAACTCAGCCTCCTGTCTGTCACGGCTCTTGACTTCATGAACATGGACATCCGACACACGTGTGCCATAGTCACGTCATGTTCCGTGCTGTCTATCGCAACAACCTCTGGCACGTCACCCGTCTGCCTTCATTTTTGTCCCCTTCCTCATCTGACACCGCTCATGTGTTTGTCACCAGTGTTCTTTTCCCCCATAACCCACACCTTCTCCACTATGGCATTTTCCACGTGTACTTTGATGTTGTCAATAGCATGCTCCGTACCCAGCCCGTGCTCAAACTTGATCCCTCCACCTGTCTCGTGGTCTAGCAGCATTGAGTGCACCAACTGCTCCCAGGACAAGATGCACCGGTCCTCCTACCCTACGTCCTCCTTTCAGACCACTCACCCACTAGAGCTCGTCCACTTGGACCTCATGGGTCCTTTACCAGTCGCGTCTGTTGTCGAAGACGGGAAACATGTACTGAACCTCACAAATTTCTACTCTTGCTATCGCTTGGTCATGCGTCTTTCCTGGAAGAACGACATGGCCTCTGCCATCCTTGCCTACCACCTCACGGCCAAGCGCGAGTGCAGCCGCACCCTCTACCGCTTTTGGTCTGACTGTAGTGGCGAGTATATGGGGAACACAATTGCCAATCTCACTAGCTATGGAGTTCATGATGTGACATCGACCCTTGGGACACAGCAAAGAATGATGTCTCTGAGTGCTAGAACCACACCATAGCCAATGTTGCCCGTACCATGTGTGTAGAGTCCGGTCTGTCCGATGGCTTCTTCTTCCTACATGACCTGGGTGTGGAAGCGTGTTCCCTAGGGTCCCCTTCCCCGCCAAGAAACTCCATACGCGATATGATGTGGTTAGCGGGCCATCTTTGACCTGTTTGTGTGTGGGGTTGCGTCGCCAACGTTTGGCTCCCCGAAGGCCAGCATGATGGCAAGCTTGCCCCTCGCAGACGTTTTTGCACCTTCTTTAGTATCTCGCGTTGTTCCAAGGCCTGGCGCTTCTGGGAACCGGTCCAACATCGCATCGTTTAGTCTTGCAATGCCCTTTGTTTTTAGAACCTCTTCCCTTGCGACCTCTCTTGAGTCCAGTCTGCCACCTACATAATCCCATCGATGTCGTCTCAGGGAGGAGATGCTTGTCGCCCCGCCGCTCCGGCCCCAAATGCACAGGTTGGCCCGCCTGCACCCACAATCCCGGTGACAGATGACACGTCATCTTCCTCACTGAAAATTTTCCCTCCCGGCAATGCCGCACACCCATCAAAGAACTCCTTCACTGATTTGCTAGCCCAGACTAACCCCTTGCCTGACCCCATAGGACGCGGGACCTTTGCCCCTCCTCCATCTTTCCATGCACTAGCACCCATGGATCTGTTCGTGTCTAGCGATATCCCGGCATCGGAGCCTATACCTACCCATGCCTTGCCATCTCATCCTCGCCAGGCTCCATCTGTCGTCACCAGCACCCAGGCGCACCAGGTCCACACCCGCGCTCTCGGTGGCATCCTTCGACCCCGTAAGCCGGCGCCTCCCCCGGGACCTCTTCCCACGGCCCCCAGCCCAGCCTCCTGCACACCCATTGAAACACCTCCCTCCCCTCACATTGTTTTGAGCGGTGAACCTGACACCAAGGTCCTTTGCCTGACGGCCCTTGGCCTCATTTCCACCCTGGCTTGGCCTTGGGCTACGCTCTCATCTCCCAGGAGCATCGCCATGCGGTAATTGCAACCCTGGCCCGGGCCAATGCAGGACTTTGCGTTGCCCGTGTACTGACGGCATAATCTTCCCCACTGGTACTTGATCCACAGAGCCTACGCGAGGCCCATACCTCTCCCGATGCACACCAATGGGAGGCTGCCTTTTAGGAGGAGCTCACTGCCGTCAACAAGCATGTAGTGTACGAGCTCGTGGAGCTTCCCCCTGGATGCAAGGGCATTGGTGCAAAGTGGGTTTTTTGCTGAAATTGGAGGCCGGATGGCACCCTAGAGAAGTACAAGGCCCGACTGACCACCAAGGGCTTCTCCCAAGTTGCTGGAGTTGACTACGATTAGGTCTTTACTCTAGTTGGTTGTTTCACCACCAGCCGGGTACTCTGCAGCCTGGTCGCACAGCATGGTTGGGAGCTCTACCTGATGGACGTGAGCAACGCCATTTTTCATGGTGCTCTCGACAGTGAGGAGCTCTATATGGTCCATCCCCCTGGTTGAGAATGAAATGGGTTGAGTTTGGCGACTACAGAAGACCCATTATGGCCTCATGCATTCTTCTCGTTGCTGGAACATCAAGGTCAGCCGTATCCCTCTGAAGGGAGGATTCACCCGCCGCACCGCAGACCCAGCACTCATGGAACACATACGGGAAGAGCCGCACTGCGTGGATCTTCCTCATCTGAGGCACGGCAGTTTCATGGCATAGAGAGAAGCAAGCGTGTGTCGCACGTAGTTGACAGATGCAGAGTACGTGGCTTTGGGCGGTAGTGCATGTGAGAGTGTGTGGTTACGTCACTTATTGGGTCAATTGCGTCAGCTTGTGTCATCCATCACCCTGTATTGTGACAGTGAGATTGCCGCTTCGATTGCTGACAATGATGGTGTCCACCATGCATGCACGAAGCACATCAATGTATGGTATCACTACGTACATTTCTTGTTGCGTAAGGGCAGCGTTCACATCGTGTGGGTTGCGACTGTGAAGCAATTAGCTTTCTTCCTCACCATGTCATTGAAACGCAACTTATTCAAGAAGGTTTTGAGTATCGTTGGATCGTTTCCCTGAATGCATGTGGTGTGACTATTTTGCTTGCATGGGTTTCCGTCGCTCATCCTCGTTGCACGTGTGGTCCGTCTTCTTTTGCTCTTGTACTTAGTGTTGAGCCAAGGAGCATGGTAGAGCATAACTTCTACCTCTTCATGTATACTGAAGCCTTTGGATCTTGGGGGAGTGTTGTTTCTTCCGTGAACTACCTCACAGACTCATATGGTGACCTCTCAGCTGGTGTACATGCTCGTGCAGACGACTGACTACATGGCCGCTGACATCGACGGGGCACTGTTTGGTGGAGTGGACGTGTCACCATGAAGCCGAGTGTGTGGTTCTCCTCCTCTCCCCGTTTCTGACACAACTCTATCACACGGCTAGATCTATTGGCAGCAATCCTTGGCTCTCACTTCATCACTAGTCATAGATAGCTCTCAAGAGTAATGCAGTCGACGCCCGGATTCGGGTAGCCATAGCTCCACATCGCTGATTCTGATTGCACAACTGCGTTTACAATGTGGTTATTTTGGCATGATGCATTTTTCACGCAACACGGACAACGCCCAGGTTTTGGGCCGTCGGGTGTCTGGCAGGGCTCACCCAAGAAATTCCGCTAGACAGGAGAATGTTGAAATTGTCCTCGTTGGCTGTTCTTCTAGGTAACAAGCCTCACAGAGCTGAGGTGAGGCTATAAATGAAAGGGGTCAGTTGCTCATTCCTCATTCCTAATCAGTCATTGCTTCAATCAGCTTCAATTCTGGCGCTAATTCTTGCTCATGCACTTCTGACTGACAAACTAGAGCTCTCAGACTTAAACTCTAGAGTAGCCGACTAAGGGGGCAACAGAACCGTTGTCTGTCACTCAACTTTAGCAACAACGACCAGTAACAAGCGTGGGTTCCCGCTTAGAAACTTCCTACAACCTTCCTAACTGATTTCCACTTAACTAAGCGTCATCGTTGAGTCACTGTGTGATGACAGTCACAAGTCATGCACAAAATTTCAGGAGTCTAGGTAGGGACACATACAGAGTGCTAGGAAGCTCAAATTATATATAACTATAGAAAGAGAGAAAGAGAGAGAGAGAGAGAGAGAGAGAGAGAGAG
>SZWC01009945.1:61940-77274 GCA_023375785.1 Penium margaritaceum
AGGTCCACACAACACTCCCCCTGGGAAGATGAACCTGGCAGCAAATTCCTCGATGGAGATGTTGTTATCGTAGCTGAACATATCCTGGGAGATGAATCATGTGGTCACTCCATCACATAGAGACAACTCCCCCGATCACGTAGGAACCTGCTCCCACCCTCAAAGACAAAGTGGTGTGTCCGGCTACAACTCCTCACGTCGCCCCTGCATCACCTGGAGTGTACAATTCCTCGTGGGACTGCCAAGTGTCCTAGCTCACAGTCTCTCCTCTCTCCACTCTACCGCGATGTATCTGTGTATGCCGGAGGAAAGGGAATGGGTGAGAATCATGCAAGCGTAGATGAAGTGGCAAAGCTGGCCTCCAAGGCGGGATAGAGCACCCTAAAGCACATGGGTGTACAAGAGGACCAGGGCTAGAACAACAAACCAGACCACCACACATGGACAAAGATGACAATGGAATAGCTGAGTCGGATGGATGAAGGTGCGCGATGGCAGCAGCAGAAGGAGGAGCAATGACGGAGTCGACAGGAACAAGAATGGAGGAAAGTGAAGGCATGCTTGCCTCTCTTGTGGTAG
This sequence comes from Penium margaritaceum, assembly GCA_023375785.1. Lineage (NCBI taxonomy): Eukaryota > Viridiplantae > Streptophyta > Zygnematophyceae > Desmidiales > Peniaceae > Penium > Penium margaritaceum. The sequence goes on from SZWC01009945.1 coordinate 62,520, forward strand.
TGTCTCCACCGAACGTCATACTCGGAGCTAGTACATGATCCTCATTGAGTATGAGTGTGCAAGATCCTGATGGTGGAAGGCTCGGGTCGATAGTAGTGGTGCTCCAATGCTCTGACAGTCGCTCCCGCGCTGCCATCACCTCCCACTACAGCGTCTTTACATGTTCCTATTAGTCAGCGTAATCGGCCTCAGACATGTGAAGGTGGCCCATGTCTGTCTCGCATAGGATCAACCCTTTCTCATTGGATGCTGCACACGTGGATGATAGAACTCACAAGTATGACTCTATGTGCATCTCTACTACTAAAGACAATGGAGCCGGTGTTGTTGCATCCTCCTAGGGGTCAACCAAACTCGCAATGTGCTGAGACGCTGGAACATCGGAAGCAGATGTAGGTGTTCAATCCACACCACAACTCGTGTCTGTCATACGGGGTGGAATGAGCGGTCTTGTGCCAAGAGAGAAGGAGAAGGAAGAGTTGTCACGGTCTGTGGAGCATGTGGAAGTTTCGTCCATGCAGGTACTGCCACTCTCAACGTCGATGTGATTAGTACGGTCACCAACAGGTGAACACGAGAGGGCAGAACTCAGTTCTTCCTAACGAGGTGACTCCATTCGCGTGGTCGGATCTACTCCACTTTCCTCAATTGCTGGGATAGTGGACACAACTGTGCAGGACTCCGGCTCGACAATGCCATTCAAGGAAAGGAAGGGAGTCTAACTAGCTGCGACTACGAGTGTTGTTGCAACTAAAGGAGCAAAAACTGCTCCAAGAATAGAAAGTGTGGCGGCAGCAGGTGTAGCTCCTCCTCCAAGTGGTAGACGACCAAGCCCTCGGAGAAGGACAAACCCAAATACGCCGTCGATCCTACGAATTGAAGTGCGGGGACCAATTCACGGACCCCAAAGAGATGTCGGTCCACAACGCGTCTCAAAACGAAAGTTGTCTTTGGCTAGGAAGGGGAAACTGCAAGCGATGCTGCAACTGCTCTCCACTAAGCAGTGGTTGCCATTCCACCACCACTACCGATGCTGCTACGGAAACTACTGTTGTTGCTACTACTGCAGGTGTCGGTGAAATTCTGGGTTATTCATGGCCCCACACAATTCTCTTTCTTCCTCTGTGACCAATAATTGCCTTTCCCCTCCTCATTTTTTTCTTACTTCTCCCCCTCTTTTTTTCTCTGCTCACACCGGGTTTTCCGATCACCCTTTTCTGGATTGCCCCCTAGAAAGGGGGGCAGGTCAGGATTGGGAGGAATACAAAAAGAAGGGGGCGCTTTCAAGTCGCCCCCCCCTCGCTACTTGCTTGCTCGCATGGAAAAAGCAAGCGAGTGAGCAAGTGATCGAGTGAGAAGGGGAGGGGCAAGAAAGGGAGGGGGCACCCTTCTCTTTGTCCATCGGTCGACGGAGCCAACGGGGCCGACAGGGCCGACGGGACCAACGGGCCCCTCAGAGGGGCCCCTCGAAAGGGGCTTGACCGGGCCCTCTGAGAGCCCTCTTGAGAAGGGGGCGCTTGAAAGGCCAAAAGGCCCCCTCCGAGGGGGGCCCTTTGTGGGAGCTCGAGGGGGCCCCTCGGAAGGGATCCCTCGTAGAACTGCAAGGCCCTCTTGCAGCAACAATTGCAGTGGAGGGTGTAGCAGATGCGGTTGCTACTGCTGCTACTCCTTTTTCTGCTACTGATGCTGCTACTACTCTGTGCAGCAGCTGCTGCTTGCTGTTGCCACCGTTATTGCTGCTGCTACTTCCGCTGCTACTACTGTTACTGCTACTTTGCGTAGCAGCTTTTGCTGATGCTTGCTACTGCCACCGCTACTACTGCTACTACTACTATTGCCACTACTACTGCTATTGCACGCTGTTGTTGTTGCCATCGCTGCTACATACTGTTGCTGTTGTTGCCAGTGCTGCTGCACTGGCTAATCCTGCTGGTGATATGTGCAACTCGTGCTATTGCCGCTGCTGCAATGCGACACAAGGACTGATGCTACTACTGCTGGTGCCAACTGTGTAGCTGTAGCAAATGCTAGCACTAGATGCTGCTGCTGTTGCTGCTGTTCATATGAGCTGCTGCTCAGCCGCCAATCCTCCTGTTGCGTGCCATCGCACATGCCGCGGTTGCTACATCTACTGTTGCTACTGTTGTTGCCGCCATAGTTGCTAATGCTGCTCCGTACGGCTCACCGCCTCTGTGGCATTCATGTGCACTCACTTTCCACTCCCTCACGCTGCTACCGGCGTGGCACCACATGGCGTATTCTCTCTGCGTTCCGCCCATTACTCCTGCTTCTGCTGCTCACATGCCCCCTTGTGCTTTGATACCAAGTTGGAAGTTAAATAGGGCATGCATGCCCATGCAAACACAAACATGAGCTCTGTGTGTGAGTGCAATGCGAGTCTGGAATGCATAAGATGAAAGAACAAAGAGAGAGTAGAAATGAGCCCCTAGTGGGCTTATGTCAGGGCGCATACAGCTAGTCGCTCCGGGCCCAGTCACTCCTGCTGAACCGAACTGATTCATGGGAAGAACACACTGCTTACACCACGAGAATAACAAAGGTGGTCTCTTCAAGGCACCGAAACAGCACTCAGGGTGCCCAGGTCTCGACCACCGAGACAATACAAGAAGTGGTAGAAACACTAAAAATCAGCGTCCCGACATCACAGATGGCTTTCTGAACATCGGAAGCCCTACTACAGTTATCAGGTCTCTTTGTCGCACCGATACAGTCCACCAGGTATCGGGTCTCAATCCACCGAGAAAAATCTCCTAGGAACCCACAAGCCCACAGGGCTACCAAAACGCGTCGACCGCGTCTCGCCGATGCTATTATAGGTACTAGAGAAGTCTAGATACACTCCAGAGGCCCGTCGTGTCGTCACGCTCTCCTTCACCCTATACCCACCAACGTGGGATACCGTAGTGTCTCTTGTATTCAACTTAAAGAAATATTTTCCTTCGTCCACTCTGGCACATTGAATTTATTTGCCCATGGACGAATCAATCTCAAAATTACAAAAATCTTGTTTCTCTATACATGTATCTCGTTTCAAACAAAAGAATGAAATAAGGAAATTACTCAAATGCTTACATAACGCACTCCAAAGCAAATAAGACTCCACTTTGACATGCTACATCGGGATGGCAATGCGGAGACTTGACCACATAAATTAGTTGAAGGGGCACCTTAGCCCCTGGAGAACTACGCGCAGAACTTTTTCCAAGATCGCACGCAGTCCTCCTAGCGGCGCTTGGCTGCCAAGATGTTTGTTGCACGACGTACAAAGAGTGATAGGGACACGGCGTCCTGCTGGCATTTTTCATTGTACTCTGTTGTGTCCTCTCGGCTTGTGTACATCGGCATGCAGATGACTGACGGCGAGACTCGACACTCCTGGAGTGTCGCCCGGTGGAGCCGACGCGCGAGAGGGCCCACGTGCCGTGCGCAAGAGCCTCCTCCCTCCAACGATGTACTCACCTCCATCGGCAAGCCTCCACGGCGAAGGGCCACCGGCGGTCACTGCCACTGCAGATGCTGTTTTCATGCACCCAGCTCTGTTTCTGGTTGTGGCATTGCGTCTGCAGCGTCATGCTGTGCCTAGGGTCCATGTCTCCTGCTGTGTGGCCCTGTTTGGCATCACTGACTGTCATGGGCACTGCCCGGGTTCAGGCAGCCATAACTCTTTGCTGCTGTTTTCCTAGCTGATTCTGACCGCACGACTGCGTTCGCAGCGTTGGTATTATGGCATGGACCAGTTTTCAGGCAAAACGGACGACGCCCGGGTTTTGGGCTGTCGCGCGTCTCTCAGGGCTCACCGAGAAAACCCTGCCTGCCAGAAAATAGGTCTAGGACTATTTTCTGATTGGCTGGTTAGCTGAGTAACAAGTTCTACACTAGTGGGGGGGAGCTAGAACTTGGAGGGGTCTCCCATTGTTGCTCATTCTTCATACCTAATCAGTCACTTTCAGTTTTCAGCTGCTTTCTGGTGCTAACACNTTGGTATTATGGCATGGACCAGTTTTCAGGCAAAACGGACGACGCCCGGGTTTTGGGCTGTCGCGCGTCTCTCAGGGCTCACCGAGAAAACCCTGCCTGCCAGAAAATAGGTCTAGGACTATTTTCTGATTGGCTGGTTAGCTGAGTAACAAGTTCTACACTAGTGGGGGGGAGCTAGAACTTGGAGGGGTCTCCCATTGTTGCTCATTCTTCATACCTAATCAGTCACTTTCAGTTTTCAGCTGCTTTCTGGTGCTAACACTGGCGCACGTGTTTCTAAGTAACAAACCCAGAGCTTCTAGACCTAGACTCTAGAGTAGTAGACTGAGGGGGCAGCAGACTTAAGCAACGAGCGTGGAAGCCCGCAGGGTGCATCAAGAACGTTACTGCCCCAACCTGTTGCCTAGGTTTTCCAGCTTGGTATCGAGCCAGAGCGTAGCAGCAGCAGCAGAAGACTGGCGCACAGGGGCTAGACAACGTCAGCGGACTCCCATACATGCCAGTGTAAGGGAAATGCTGCCGGATTTTTTCCAGCAGCATTGACCCGCCTGGTGGCGGCGTCACATTTTTTTCCACAGCCATTGGGCCAAGGGAAATGCTGCCGAATTTCTTTCGGCAGCACTGATCCCCACGCATGACGCGAGGAGGTGAGCGGCAGGCCGCGTCCAATACCTGTGGGCTACGATGCACACTGCAACGTCACCCAGGTGCAGTGACTGGCACCAGCAAGCAGCAGCAGCAACCTGCAGCAATGGCAATCGCATGCAACGGCAGCGAGTAGTGGCAGCAGCAGCCACCAGCAACTACGTGCAGCAGCAGCAGCAGGCACACGCAGCAACTCGCAGCAGCCCGCAGTAGCAGTAGCCCGCAGCAGCAGCTCGCAGCAACAGCAGCCCGCAACAGCCCGAAGCAGCAGCCCGCAGTAGCAATGAGCTGCAGCCGTAGCAAGCAACATCTGCAGTAGCGTGCAACAGCAGCAGCAGGTTGCAGCAGCCGTAGCAGCAAGCCGCAACAGCATCCAGTTGTAGTAGTAGTAGCAGCTGCTAGCTGCTTGCAACAGCTAGCAGCGGCTGCTGCTGCTTACAGCCCGCGTCGAGCGAGCAGCAAGAAGCAGCCTGCTGCTTCCAGCGAGCAGCACCCCGTTGCATGCAGTAGACAGCGGGCAGCTGCCCGCTGTGACAGACAAAAAAAAACGAGAAGAAAAAAATCACCCGCCTCATTTGCCTCTTTGTCGCTGCTGCAGCAGCTGCCTTAGCTGTTGTAACAACCACACATCCGCAGCAGCCCGCAGCAGCAGAAGTTGCTGCTACAACTGCAACCGCAGCAACAGTAGCAGTAGTAGCAGCAGTCGTGGCCACAGCAGTAGCAGCAGCTGCAGCAACAACAATAGTAGCACCAACAGCACTAGCACCAGCAGCAGCAGTAGTAGCGGCGGCAGCACCACCAACAACTGCAACAGCACCAGCAGCTGCAGCTGCAGCAACTACAGCAATAGCAGTAGTAGCAACGGCAAGAGCAACTACAATAGAGGCCCAACCCGCCGCTAGAGATGTCAGCATCTTGTTGCTAATTCACTGCTAATGTCACTACTGACATCATCAACAAAAAAAGGGGGGAAAGGGAAGGGGGAAGACAACCAAAGGGTTGGTAGAACGCCCACCGTCCCAAGCCACTACTAGCATCAGCAACACAAAGCGAGGGAAAAAAAAAGAAAACAAACAAGGGGCACCAAACCATGGCTAGTAGCCCCGGTGGGGAGGGGTCCTCCTCTGTTGTGGGGACCCCTAGCCCCCCTTTCTTGTAACGACTACAGCAGCACCAGTAGCAACAGCAGTAGCAGCGGTAGAAGCAGTAGCCCAATGGTGTCGTTGGCGGCAATCCTGACCCCCTCGCTGCTCTTAAGCAACAGCTCGCCGCCTTGCTGCAGCAGCTTGTAGCACTGTAGCCATTAGCCTCCCAGACTGCCACCAGTGCGCCGCCATCATTCATCCCTCTAGGGCATGCCAGCTCAACTGTGTCTGCTGCCACGCACTACCTGGTACAGCAGCAGACTCAACGCCAGCGGCAGACAGTGACGTCGGTCCTTGGCCCCACTTTGGGCACCAGCCGCAAGCAGAAGGACTTTGAGACGCCGCAGCCGCCGCTTCAAGCCGGTGAGCAGTTCTGGATATGGGAGCTCAGCTTCTAGATCTGGGCGCAAGGTGAGGGCCTATGGGCATACTACACCCTCCCTTATGACCCCACCCAGGCCAAACAATGGTATGATGCTGGTCGCGCCGTCCGTGCCCTAGTCCCAATCGCCCCTCCGGCTTACCGCCTGGCCCTAGAGCCTTTCCTCGGCGACTTCACTGCTGGCGCCACCCCAGACCCTACAGCCGCATGGCACGTCCTCACCTGGTCCCATCGCCTGTCCAACGACGCTGAGACCAGCCGTCTGCTCCGGGAGTTCAACTCCCTGCACATGGGGGAGCTCGAGACAGTCTTTACCTACTGGCAGCAGGCGGAGGACATCCTTTGTCATCCTGGCAAATCTGCCCCACCCCCTCTGGCCGTGATCCTCACCATCAAGCGCAGAGCCACCAGTGCGTATGCGGACATCTTCGTGCACTACCCTTAGGACGTCCTCTCCACCATGGTGACCCAGGGCACCCTCATGCCTTGGGCATATGAGCTCTTCCTCCGCATTGAGGAAGCTCGGCTGGAGTCCCAGCTCCAACGCACGGAGGCTCTTGCATCCCTTGCCGTCGCCTCCCTTGCCGTCGCCTCCGTGGCTGTCGCTTCCCCCGCCGTAGCTACCTCATCATCTTCAAGGAAGAAGAAGAAAAGCCGGAACAAGAAAGGCAAGGATCTGCCGCAACAGCAGCAGTAGCAGCCGTCGGCCGGGCCCAGCGGTGGTGGCTAGGTCTGCCACAACTATGGCCAGCCCGGGCACGGGTGGTACACGTGCCCTCTCCCGATGGAAGAAGCGCGCGTCATCGCCACCATGCGTCGCCAGCGGGAGGGCCGTCTCGCGTATGCCGCCGTCATTGCCACCGGCGCTGACACCTCGACCTCGTCCAGCAGCTCCGCCACTTCGACAGCTCCGCCGGTCCCGTAGACACCCGCGCCGCAGCAGTACTATCCGCAACCGTCGGTGCCTTTGTTCCCGTCACCGGCGTTGTCCCTCCCTTACTCAGGTTCCGGTGCCGTCACTCCGCACTCGGCCTACACGCCTGGGCCGTCCTCCCGTGAGCGTCAGGTAGAGCAGTTCATCGCGCTCCAGCTCCGCCTGGCACGCCCTCCTCCCCAGGGAAGTGCGAGTTGCATCACCTCCTGCTCTCTTGCCCAGCCTTGTATGACTGAGATTGAACTACGGTCATGTCCCGTTTCTTCGTCTGTCTCGTTGTCATTGGCAGTCGCGGTTCGCGCCTCCTTCCACCGCGTCCGTGTCCCTTGCTTGCTGCCATGTGACCGTTAGCGATCAGGCGACCCCGGTCCAGGACCCCGCTTAGACCTGGATCATCGACTCTGGGGCCACGCATCACATGACGGCCTCTTGTGAGGCCTTCAGTATGCTCGGTCCTATAGGCGATGTCTTCGGTGTCCGGACGGGCTCCGGACATGTGTTGCCTGTCCGTGGTGTTGGCGTCGTTCGTTTCCAAAGTCCTGCCGGTGACGTTTTTCTGACCGATGTCCTCTTCGTCCCTTGTCTCGAGCTCAGCCTCTTGTCCGTCACTACCCTTGACCGCATGAGCATGGACGTTGTGCACTCGCGTGGTGTTGGCACTGTGTCGTTGCATCCGTCTGGTCTCGTCGTACTACACGACACCGCCTGTGGCAACCTGTGGCATGTGCCTCGTCTCTCCTCCTCCCCTTCCATCTCCTCCCCGTCGGCCGCCACAGGCCACGTGTTTGTCACCAGTACGCTTTCTCCTTCGCACACCTGCCTCTTGCGCTACCACCTTTGCCACGTCCACTCTGACACCGTCGACAGCATGCTCCGCACCTTAGCCACCCAAGGACCTTGAACCGGAGACTTTTCCCCTCCCGTGCCCCACTGAGTGCATTGAGAGCGCTCAGGGGAAGATGCACCGGTCCACGTACCCTTTGTCTTCCTCCTGTGCCTCCGTCCCTCTTGACCTTGTCCATTCAGACTTCATGGGCCCTCTCCCCACCGAGTCCGTCTGCGAGCACAGCCGCTATGTCCTCACCCTCATTGACGACTCCTCTTGCTACCGCTGGGTCTTCAGCCTTCGGCAGAAGAGCGATGTTGCCCGAGCCCTCCAGGACTGGCTTGTCCTTGCGGAGCGCAAGTGTGGCCGCTCTCTTTGCCGCTTTCACTCCGATCGCAGTGGTGAGGACTTGGGTCAGGCCACGACCTTTCTTGTCTCCCGCGAGATCCACCATGAGGCATGCGCGCCCTACACGCCCGGCCAGAACGGTGCCACCAAACGGTGGAACCGTACCATGGCCGATGGCGTCCGCACCATGCGGGTCAATTCTGGTCTCTCCGATGGCTTCTACTTTGAAGCCATGGCCTACATGACCTGGGTCTGGAACCGGATTCCCCACGGTCCCCTTCCCTGCTAGTCGACACCGTACTAGCATTGGTGCGGTCATCGCGCTGACCTCCGCCCGGCTCGCGTCTGGGGCTACGTAGCCATTGTGTGGCTGCCCGCCCCGCAGCAGGGCGGCAAGCTCGCCCCCCGCGCACGTCCCTGCACCTTCCTCGGTGTCTCTCGTCAGTCCAAGGCCTGGCACTTCTAGGATCGGTCCTAGCACTACATCGTTGAGTCCCGGGATGCCCTCTTCTTCAAGGACCTGTTTCCTCGCAACCTCATTCGCTCCGGCTCGTCCGTGTCTATCCCGTCGTGTGGGGGAGTGGTGAGTCCGTCCTCCGTCCTGCCGCTTTTGGGTGACACATCCCTCAGTCCCTCTAATCCGGCACCCCAGTCGTGTCCACAGTCCCTCTGAGCCGGCAGCCCCAGTCGTGTCTCCTGGTCCCTCTAGGCCAACAGCCCCAATCGTGTCCGCTGGTCCCTCCGGGCCAGCAGCCCCAGACACGTCCGCTGGTCCCTCCGGGCCAGCAGCCCCAGTCGTGCCCGCTGACCCCTCCGGGCCGGCAGCCCCAGACGCGTCCGCTGGTCCCTTCGGGTCGGCAGGCCCAGTCGCGTCTGCTGGTCCCTCCGGGCCGGCAGCCCCTGACGCGTCCGCCGGTCCCTCCGGGCCAGCAGCCCCAGTCACGTCCGCTGGCCCCTCCAAGCTAGCAGCTCCAGACACGTCCGCTGGCCCATCCGGGCCAGCTGCCACGATTGCATCCGCGGGCCCCTCCGGGCCAGCAACCCCGTCTGCCTCCATTAGCCCGTCGGACTCAATGCCATCTCTTGCCCTACCATGCTGCACACGCGGCCCAGGCGGCAGCCTCCAACCCAGACCGTCGGTGAGCGCACAGACTGTCGCACCGCGCTCCGTGGCGCCTCGACCCCCCGTTGCTCCACATGTCTCCTCCACTCCCACGGTCGTGAGTGGGAACCCTAGCACCAAGGCCCTTGGCTTGACCACCTCGGCCATCATTCCAGACCTTCACCCGGGCTCCACACTGGGCTACGCCATGCTTCATCACAAGCATCGGCACGCTGTCGTGGATGCACTCGTGCGCATCTCACCTTGGGCTCGAGATGCACACGTTCTCTCAGTCCGCTCCACAGAACGCCCAGAGGACCCAGCCATCCTGCGCAAGGCACAAGCCTCTCCTGAGGCTGCACACTGGGATGCTGCCTGCGCCGATGAGCTCACTACTATCGGACAGCACCATGTGTACGACCTCGTTGACCTTCCTCCTGGTCGGAAGGCCATCGCCGCCAAGTGGGTCTTTCGGCGCAAGTGGGAGCCCGACGGGTCCTTAGACAAGTACAAGGTTCGCCTTACAACCAAGAGGTTTGCCCAGACTCCTAGGGTCGACAACGACCAGATCTTTGCCCTAGTTGGCCGGTTCTCCACTAGCTGGGCGCTCTTCAGCATGGTCGTCCAGCATGGGTGGGAGCTCCATCAAATGGATGTGAGCAACGCTCTTCTCCATGGTTCACTGGAGGGTGAGGAGCTCTACATGGTACAGCCCCCACGCTTCGACGATGGCACTAGGAGAGTCTGGCCACTGCGTAAGGCCCTTTATGGCCTGAAATAGTCACCTCGGTGCTTCAACCAAGAAATCAGCAGCACGCTCCTTCGAGGCGGACTCCAGCATAGCACCGTTGACCCCGCACGGTTTGTAAGCCCGCAAGGCAAGACTTTTGCCGCTGTTCAGGTTTACGTCGACGATCTCCTCATTGCGACGCCAGACACGGCTGCCATCGAGCGTGTCAAGGACTTGCTGCACGCCGCCTATCAGATGAAGGATCTCGGATCTGCCAGAGTCTTCCTCGACATGGAGCTCGAGCATGATCGCTCCAAGGGCGTCCTCCACATCCACCAGGCCGCCTACGTGCAGACTCTGTCCACCCGCATTGCGGAGGACCTGCCATTCGTGCCGAGTGCATCCTCACCCATGTCACTCGATGGCCAGGTGCAGTTGAAGAGTTCTGACCCATCTGTTGTGGGGGAGCCAGTTGACGTGACCACGTACCTGCGAGTCATCGGGTCACTGATGTTCCTGGCGACGACGACGCGTCCTCAAATCGTGTACGCCGTCAACCTCCTGGCCCTGTTTTCTCAAGAGCCGTGTCACCTCCCCTACGAGGCCATGATCTGAGTACTGCACTATGTCATCTCAACTCCTCGGCGAGGTCTCATGTTCCACCGTCAGCCGTCTGTTGTCGCGGTGGGCTCCACTGACAGTGACTGGGCTGCAGTCCGGACGGTAAGAGTCGCACAGGCTGGATCTTTCTGATCGGCGGCACAACCGTGTCCTAGCGCAATGGCAAGTAGGGGTGCATTGCACGCAGCACTGCTGAGGCTGAGTATGTGGCTCTTGGCTTAGGCGGGTGTGAGAGTGTGTGGTTGTGTCGTTTGTTGTGCGNCTGTTTTCTCAATAGCCGCGTCACCTCCCCTACGAGGCCGCGATCCGAGTACTGCACTATGGCATCTCAACTCCTCGGCGAGGTCTCATGTTCCACCGTCAGCCGTCTGTTGTCGCGGTGGGCTCCACTGACAGTGACTGGGCTGCAGTCCGGACGGTAAGAGTCGCACAGGCTGGATCTTTCTGATCGGCGGCACAACCGTGTCCTAGCGCAATGGCAAGTAGGGGTGCATTGCACGCAGCACTGCTGAGGCTGAGTATGTGGCTCTTGGCTTAGGCGGGTGTGAGAGTGTGTGGTTGTGTCGTTTGTTGTGCGAGTTGCGTCAGCCTGTCGCACACATCACATTGCATTGTGACAATGAGAGTGCCATGGCCATTGCCGACAATGACGGCGTGCATCACACACGCACAAAGCACATCAACGTTGAGTACCACTATGTGCGTTTGTTGTTGCATGACGGCAGCATCAGCATCGTGTGGGTTGAGACAGCACGGTAGTTGGCTGACTGCTTGACCAAGGCATTGAAGCATGACTCGTTCAAGAAGGCTGTGAGTTCGGTCGGCGTGTATCCGTGAGTGGCTCTCTTCGTCCCTGCTTGTGTCTCTGTGTGGCCTGGGGAAGTCTGGTCGTTGATTGTGTCTCTGCCCGCACATGTGCACTATGCATGTGATTCATGGGGGAGTGCTTGTTTTCCTGCATCTCTCATTGTACTCTATTGTGTCCTCTCGGCTTGTGTACATCACCGTGTAGATGACTGACGGCGAGACTCGACGCTGCTGGAGTGTCGCTTGGTGTAGCCGACGCGCGCTAAGGCCCACGCACCGTTCGTTGGAGCCTCCTCCCTCCGGCGATGCGCTCAGCTCCATCGGCAGGCCTCCTCGGTGGTCGGGCCGCTAGCGGTCACTGCCACTACAGATGTTGTTTCCATGCACCGAGCTCTGTTTCCAGTTGTGGCATTGCGTCTGCAGCGTCATCATGTGCCTATGGTCCATGTCTCCTGCTGTGTGGCCCTGTTTGGCGTCATTGACTGTCGTAGGCACGCTTCAGTCGTGCCCACAGCCTTCTTGAAGGCTGTGAGGGCAGCCATAAGGCGTTATGGCTTTTATGGCTGCCCGTTATGGCGCGTTTCTGAATAACAAACCCAGAGCTTTGAGACTTAGACTCTAGAGCAGCAGATTGAGGGGGCAGCAGATTGAGAGGGGAGCAGGCTTAAGCAACGAGTGTGGAAGCCCGCACACTGCATCAACAACGCTGGTGCCCCAACCTGCTGCCTAGGTTTTCCAGCTCGTCCCTCCAACGTTCCAAAGTTGCGCGTTTTGACATTCCAAGTTGACCAGACAGACCATGGAGCTGAACAAACATTCGACCATTATCTAACACATAATTAACAAAAATGCCCATGGACGCAGCACGGTAGAAATTACTAGGCCAGCAAATACAGACGAATATGACTGTCACTTAATTCGATTCTAGAAATGAGGCAAACATAAAAGACACTACGGTACCGTAGTCTCTTATGTTCGACTAAAATGATTTTTTCCTTTGTCCAATGAAGCATATATTTAACTTTTTCTTGTATGGAGGAAATAGTCTAGAAATTCCCAAATCCTTGTTTCTCTACATATAGTTTTTAGTCAACAATGTAGTAAGAAAATTGCTGCAAAACAAGGAAAACTTCATTTAAGACTAGTACACATCCACATTCCAACGTGCAGATTCCCAGCCGTCGGGAATCTCCACGTTTTTCGCATGCAGTCTCCACGAGCCTGCGTGCAGAACATGACAAACTGTGTGCATAGGATCATTGTCCGATGCATAGAGTCACTTCTTGATGGCGCGCTCAATCGTCAGGAAGGGGGCTACAACTAGCGAAACGACGGAAGGGGTGCCACTGTTGTGATTTGTGACGTTCGTGTATAGTTTACTGTGACCACTCGGCTGTGTCCATACTCGTGCAGATCCCTAAGGCGGGCCTTGGTGACACCGGTGCGATGAATGGCGGCGGACTACCGGCTTGGAGCTGGCCGCCTACCGTTCCAGAGCCCCAGATGTTGCCGGGACTCTCTGCTGTCTTTTCTACAGCTTGTAGGCGTCTTTCGGCGGACTGGCCATGAGCCCTATTTGCATTTTTTGCATTGTATGTCCACTGTCTGATGATGGATGCATGCATGTGACCAGTTGTAGCATTTGTCTTTTAATTCTGCACGTCTAGATTTAGATAGCATAGCATTCTGACATGTGTGCACAGAGTTACGGCCAAAACAGTGGTTTTGGGCCGGTTTTAGGACAGCTCTTGGAATGCCCCGTGCGACACCCGCCGTGCGCCGCGGCAGGTATTTATGCCTTGGACCTGTCATTTGTTGTTTCTCTCTGCATGTGCTATTGAAGCATTCTGACATTTTTTCTTATGTCTCCTAGCCAAACCCTTGCCGTTGTGTGCACGACCTGTGACTGCCATCACCATCTGACCATGCACTGACGCCTAGTCAGCGGCTATGTTGCTAGGAAGCTTCCATGCATTATCTCATGGTATCAGAGCAGTGAGACAGTTCTCACTGAGCTGCGCAGCAGAGACGCAGCAGAGCAGCAGCAGTGAGAGTCGCTGCTGCAGCAGATCCCTTGGGGGCCTGTCGGAGACAGCCGGTTGCCGTCGGCGCAGCCCTCACCCACCACGTGAGATCGCAGCAGCGTTGTTGCCACCATGCCAGCACCAGCAGCAGAGGCAACAGCAGCAGCGTAGCAACAGCAACAGCAGTGCGTGGCGGCTGCAGTGAGCCCAACCGCCATCCACAGCCGCATTGGCAGCAACATCAGTGCAGCAGCAGCAGCGGCAGCCGCGGCGGCAACAGCAGGGCAGTAGCGGCAATAACAGTATAGCAGTGGCAGCTGCAGCAGCGCACGGCGGCAGCAGCGAGCAGCAGCTGCAGCGTGCACTAGCAGTAGCAGCAGCAGCAGCACAGCCGCTGCTGCCACCGCTGCATACGCAGCCACACAGCTGCTGCTATAGCTGACAGCACAGCTGCAGCAGCAGCTAAGCGGTAGCTGCTACGCAGCTTCTGCCCAGCTTCCGCGCAGCCGCCGCGGAGCGGCTGCACGCTCGCAAAGAGTCGCGAGAAAGAAAAAGGAAAAAAAGGGGAGGGGAGGCGAGTTGACATCAGCAATTTTTGTTTGCTGATGTCATCAGGTCGTGCTGACGTCAGCAACCACCTACTGACGTCAGCACAATACTTAGCCAAATTTTTGGCCAGAGAGTCAAACGTTGCCAGCGTCTCAACTCCTCGAGAAACGCTAATGGTTTTGAAATCCGACAAACTTGACCTGTCGCCCCATACTGAGCGGCGACATGAGCCTATCCGAGAACAAGGAGAAGGGACCAGGCGACCCCTCCTCCTCTTCGTCTTGTGTACTGAGTCCACGCTCGCAGGCCATTGAGGACCTGCGAAGCCAGCAGGATGAGATGTGTCGCCTCCACAAGGAGCAGATTGACGCTATCCGCACGCTGACTAAGCTTCTGCATGCTCAGTCCACAACTCCTCAGCGGGCTTCTGAGGGAGCTGTCGACGTCGCAGCCTCTACCCAGCAGTCGGCTCAGGCACCCGTGACAGGCGCTCGACCTGTCCTACCACCTGCTGACCTCCTTGATGATGAGCCACTCATGCCAGGCATTACGGATGATTCCCCGGCTCAGGAGATTCGAGTTCTTCAGGAGCGCCTCCGTCAGCTGCAGACGGGCACCCGATCTCCTCCGTTTTCCCCGATAC
>SZWC01009946.1:47216-97216 GCA_023375785.1 Penium margaritaceum
CCCTCTCTCTCTCTCTCTCTCTCTCTCTCTCTCTATTACACACATACACACACAAACACACACACACATACACTGTGTATGTATGTGTGTGTGTCTGTGTGTGCGTGTGTGTGTGTGTGTGTTTGTGTGTGTGTGTGTGTGTGTGTGTGTGTGTGTGTGTGTGTGTGTGTGTGTGTGTGCATATCTCTCTCTCCAACGACCTGCAATCATAGTATTCACACAAGTGTTGAACGCACAGCAACCACAGGTGTTGGATGCATGGCCAGCGAGTGCATCAGTGAAAGCACTGACGCAAGTGCCAAACGCACCATTGTCCTAAACATTGATTACGTGATCGACAAAAGTTATGGGTTGTGCCTTTCTCATGGGTGCTGAATGCACCGGTGATACGAGTGCTCAATGCACAAAACTAGAACGGGAGTTCTCGTTTGACTAGGTATGCTAGTGTTGATGGTACAACACATGTTACAAGATGCCAATTGTACTAAAAACATTGATGCCGATTGCACCCCGTTGTATGAAGAAGCAAGAACTAGCCAACTCGTTGCCTCGTCGGGCTAGCTTGCGACAGACCAAGAAACAAAAACATGCAATCTACGCACGGGGTGGTTCTATGGGCAAGTACGCCAAGCACGCTATTTGAAGCACAAACATGTTTTTTGACATTTGCAAGGCATCTCGTCGATGTCAAGGATGGTCATACTGTCAAATTCTTCAGACGGAGAATAGACACGCATGACCAGAAACAACCACAGACGGCTATGGTGATCTCCAAACGGCGTAAAAAACACGGTGATCTCAATAGCCACAGACGGTGATGACCATTGGAAACTACACACTTTGTTCTCTAGACAGTAGCTTGGAAAGGTACATCCAAAAGAAGTACAAACCAAATTCTAATGGATAAATCACATGTGTGCCGAGAGCAATTTCCTCAAATTTGGACGGTGCTAAAAGTCGAAGAACTCCTTCGTTCCCAGATATGCTCGAAAAGCCCAGGCGGTTGATCACCAGTTCCAAAGCATACACAGCTTGCATGACCGTAAGAGGTCAAGGAACATGACCATGTGCCAGGGACGACCCACTTTTCTCTGGATCATGTGTTGGAGAGATGCTCCTCACCATGCCAGGAGTGACTCCAAAAAGGAACACCAAAAAGACAAGCCCAAGTGGCTTAGTGGTTAATGATGTCCACCTCTAGATGTAGGGGTCCGGGTTTAAGTCCCACAAGATCGATTTTTGCCTTGCCTCAAGGGAGGTGAAAAAGAAATGCGAGGAAGCTAGCTCAGCCTCTAGAGTTTCTCTTTAAGTTTCTAGAAGGCCAAGTGAGGGTCTACGAAGGTGGCACACCTTCTAGAAGGGGTGACTTGTCCTACAAGGCATCTAGAGGTGTCTTGGTCTTTTGGATACCGTCCCTCCTACTATAAGCAAGCTGAGGAATGTAGGATGGGGCAGAAGCTTCTAGAGGAAGGAAGGGATGCCTTCCTAGGTGGGAAGGACAGCCTACCAAGAGCCACTCTAGACATCATAGAATCCGCTAGGAAGCTTCAAATCTGGTGTCATGCTTTGGTGTTCAAGAAAGCTTAGATCAGTGGCTATGAAATGCCACTGCTTGTGAGCCTTTATCAAGGGTTTATTCCCATTCAATTGAGGTCAAAACTATGGCCCCGCTCTCTAACCAGTTTTCTTCCATCCTTGGAACCAGTTTCCTCCACTGTTTCAGTCTCTCCAAGAACCGTTGGTGGTGTGAACCATTCATTGACAGGGACCCTCCAAGGTGTACATTCACCCTCAGGCCAACGAAGGGTTATGGGCCCATGCCTTTAACAGGTCCCAAGCAAGCTTATGTTCATGCTTCCTGGATCAAGACATGGCCGCCAACGAGCAAGAGAGCGGCAACACTGTTCTTCAGTTTGATGGGACATGTTTTTCCTTGTGGAGGTGGCACTTTGATATCTTCCTCGACGACAAGGGACTGCTTGAGCTTGTCAAGGGTGATGAGACTGCTCCGTCAGAGACAACAAGGTCTGAGGTGAAGGAGGCATGTAAGAAGCGCAACAAAAAGATGATTGTGCTCCTTGTGTTTGCATTGTGCCCACCACAACTTGGGCACATCCAAGGATGCACCCTGGCCCTACACGCATGGTAAAAACTCTACTCCATCTACCAGTCAAGCAACCTCGCCAATCAGCTCTTCATCTTCAAATGGCTCGTCACCCTCAGAGCCAACCAAGGTGACAACATCATGTACATCATGTAATGGATTAAGTCACTTGAAGCGGAGTGCGTTGCCACTAGTTGGGAGGTCGACTATCAGCTGCAAGCTATTATCCTCCTTCTGGCCATGCCGAAAAGTTGGATTCCCAGGACCAAAGTCCTTGGTGGCTGGCCTTCTGATGAGCTGAAGTACCCAAATGTTTTTGAGTACGTTCGCAACGAGTGGATGCAACGAGGTGGTCGAGAGAGTGTAGCGGCATCAGATTCTGCTTACGTAGTTCATCCTCACAGTGGAGGCTGAGACGACAAGTGGAAGGGTGCCAAACAGGACACCAAGAAGGGTGAAAATAAGGGGTAGTGCTTCAACTGCGGCAAGGAGGGCCACTATGTGCACAACTGCCCCAAGAAAAAGCCAGACCGGTCGGTCGTAGCGGGGCAGGAAGAAAGACGAGCAGGCCCTTATGGTGCAGATTTGCACCAACTTGAAGGATCCGGGAGTGGCCGTCATTGACTTTGGATGAGGCCGCCATACGCAATGCAATAGGACGGCATTGTCACCTACGGCCCCTTGGAGAGACGCATGACGGTGGCCAATGGCAAAACAGAGGTGGCCGCCGGTGAGGGTAACGTTCACATTGAGTGAATTGTGGATGGCAAACCTATCATGAGCACAAGCCACGATGTGCTCCACATGCCCAACTTTGGGGCAAACTTGCTGTCAGCCGCCTTATTGACAAGGGACTTGAGGTGCTCTTCACACAAAAGGAGGCCGTCATCCACAAGGAGGGCAAAGGCGAGGTTATTGCGTGCGCCAAGAGGGAGGAAGACTTGTACCTGCTACGTGTAAAGATCCTCGGTAGCCGGGCGGGGTCCAACGCCGCCAATCTTACAACGAAGGATGAAGGAGACCCAGACCTTTGGCATTGCTAACTTTGCCATGTTTCTTCATCAACAGTGAATGAGATGGCAAAGAAAGAGGTGGTGCGGGGTCTCTAAATCAGTGGCCTTGATGAAACCAAGGAGACCATGTGTGAGCCATGCATCATTGGAAATTCAACGCGGCAGCCGTTTGTGACAAAGGGGACGCGTGCATCAACTAAGTTGGCCGTGGTACATACAGATGTGTTTGGACCATTTGAGGGCTCCATCGGTGGAGCTCGCTACTTCCTCACCTTCATCAATGACCACAGCCGCAAACTGTACATCAACCTTATGAAGGAGAAGAGCAAAGTCCTTGCATGCATGCAAGAGTTCGTGGCAGATGTGGAGCGGCAGATAGAGTTGAAGGTGAAGGCGTTCCGTAGCGACAACGGTGGTGAATGTGTGGGCTGCCTTGGGTGGATGAAGAGCAAGTGGATTGAGTGAAAAAAGAAATCCACACTCCCCACAGCAAAATGGCGTCGCAAAGAGACAAAATCGCACAATCCTTAACATGGTGCGATCCATGTTGAGCGACGCCGGCCTTGTACAGCGGTATTGGGCAGAGGCAGTACGGACAATGATGTACATAATGAACCTTACACCAACCAAGCCGTTGAAGGACAAGGAGAGCAAGGCGTGGAAGATGCCACAAGAGGTGTGGAGCGGGAGGAAGCCGGCAGTGGGTCACATCTGCACGTTTGGTTGCATTGTACATGCGGTGGTACAAGCACGTGAAGGACGGAGCAAGCTGGACCCACTAACCTGCCAGTGTATTTTCCTTGGGTATAAGAGTGGAAGCAAGGCGTACCAGCTCTTTGACCCAAGGAGGCAGCAGATTGTGTAGAGTCGCGACGTCATGTTCGACGAGAGAAGCCATTAGACGGATGAGGAGGCAGGTCTTTCCAAAAGGGGGGAGTGGCTGCCATGCCGGAGGATATAAATGAGGGTGACGTCCTTGCGGAAGTACCAGCCCGAGAGGATCGCCCAAGGTATGGGCGAGCGGCAGAATTTGTTCCGGCCAATTTGGATGAGGAATCTGAAGCACCGGAGATGGACGTGGAGGCGGGGAGTCGACTCGTGTCTCCAAGGTATCCAAGAGAGGGAGAGCGGGCGCTTGGAGAGGGTGGCACCAAAAGGGGACAGCAACAAGAACAATCGCCTCAACAGCCCCGCATGAGCAGTTGTGTGCGAAGAAGGACAACGAGGTACGATGCTGACTAGGGAATTTGGATTGGGTTTGCACGAGCCTTTTTCACGCAACAGGAGCCTTAATCTGTGAAGGAGGCATTGCAGCAGAAGGACGGGGCTGAGTGGGAGGGAGCAATAAAATCGGAGCTTGCTTCCCACGAGGAGAACGGCACTTGGGAGCTGGTTGACCAGCCGGAGGGCAAGAAAGTTATCGGCTCTAAGTGGGTCTTCCGGAAGAAGCTCACAAAAGAGGGGAAGGTGGAGCGGTACAAGGCGCAGCTGGTGGAAAAAGGGTGTGCTCAGATGAAAATAGAGCACTACGAAGATTCCTTTACATCAATTGCCAAGTTCGCCTCCATCCACACTATTCTCTCGGTGGCAACGGCACGCGACTACGAAATACACCAAATGGACGTCAAAACTGCGTTCCTCAATGGCGACCTAGACAAGGAAGTCTACATGTAGGTACCAGAGGGGGTGGATGCACCGCAATGGAAGGTGTGTTGGCTTTGCAAGGTGCTCTATGGACTGAAGCAAGCTCCGCTCGTGTGGTACCTCAAAATGGACAGTTTCATGGATGAGCTTGGCTTCAAGCGCTGCGAGGTGGATCATATAATGTACGTATGTAAGTAGCCGGGGCTCCACCAAATTATCTTCCTCTATGTGGATTACCTCATCTTTGTGTCTTCGAGTGAGGGGGAGCTCAAGAGCCTGAAGAAACAGCTTGGCAGCCGGTTCAAGATGACGGACATGGGCAAGCTTTACTACTACCTAGGCATCACCATCAAGAGGGACCGCAAAGCACGCACACTGGAGATGGGGCAAGACAAATATGTACAGGAGGTGCTCCGCCGCTACAACATGGAGGAGTGCAACCCCATTGGCACGCCTGTGACAATGACATGTGAGTTGAGCTCGATCATGGGCCCGAGCACGAAGGACGAGAAGGAGGAGATGGCTTGATTACACTACCAATACGCAGTTGGCAGCATAATGTATGCCATGGTGGCGACGCGGCCTGATCTTGCCTTTGCCAAGGGACAAGTGAGCCGTTATGTTGCTGATCCGGGGCTGCTACATTGGCAAGCAGTCATGAGAATCCTTCGCTAGTTAAAGAAAACGACACAGTCGCGACTTATGTTTGGAGGGGGAGGTCGGACCGACTCCCTCGAGTTGGTTGGCTACTCTAACACTGACTGGGCAGGTGATAATGATGACCGCAAGTTAACATCAGGCTATGTGTTTGTGCTTGGTGGTGTAGCAATGTCTTGGGCAAGCCGAAAGGAGGACTGTGTGGCGCTATCCAACACTGAGACGGAGTATACTGCACTCGCAAAAGCGGTAAAGGAGGCACTATGGCCGCGGCGATTGCGCAAGGAGATTGGAGTGCTGCAAAAGAAGCCGACAACGCTCAACGTTGACAACATGAGTGCCATCAGCCTGACCAAAAACCCTGTGCTACACTGGAGGACCAAGTACACAAAGATCCGGCATCAGTTTGTACGAGACCTTGTCGTAAAGGGTGATGTGGTACTTGTGCACTGCAACACTAAGTACATGCTTGTTGATGCCATGACAAAGGCGCAACCCAAAGACAGGCATGATGCTCCTTGCATGGAGCTTGGGCTTTCCCAAGCCTCTTGAGTTGCAGGTTCACCATGGACAACTGCCATGGGTGACGCGCAAGGGGAAGCTTGTTGGAGAGATGCTCCGCACCATGACAGGAGTGACTCCAAAAAGGAACACCAAAAAGACAAGCCCAAGTGGCTTATTGGTTAATGATGTCCACCTCTAGATGTAGGGGCCCGGGTTCAAGTCCCACAAGATCAATTTCTGCCCTCCCTCAAGGGAGGTGAAAAACAGATGCCAGGAAGCTAGCTCAACTTCTAGAGTTCCTCCTTAAGTTTCTAGAAGGTCAGGTGAGTGTCCAGGAAGGTGGCACACCTTCTAGAAGGGGTGATTTGTCCTACAGGATATCTAGAGGTGTCTTGGTCTTCTGGATACCTTCTCTCCTACTAGAAGCAAGCTGAGGAATCTAGGATGGGGCAAAAGATTCTAGATGAAGGAAGGGATGTCTTCCTATGTGGGAAAAGGACAGCCTACCAAGGGCCACTCTAGAAGTCATAGAATCTGCTAGGAAGCTTCAAATATGGCATGCTTTGGTATTCTGGAAATCTTAGATCAGTGGCTGTAAAATGCCACTACTTTTGAGCCTTCATCAATAGTTTATTCCCATTAAATTGAGTTCAAAAACATTGCCTCACTCTCTGACCAGTTTTCTGCCATCCTTGGAACCAGTTACCTGCATAGTTCCAGTCTCTCCAAAAATAGTTGGTGTTGTGAACCATCTACCACTAGGGACCCTCCAGAGTGTACACTCACCCTCAGGCCAACAACATGGTATGCGATTCATGCCATCTTACTTCAACCATGTTAAATTGGGTGCACATCATGCGTGGAAAACATGCACAACATACACAAAAACCTTATTCACAAACTGTTGGTGCGGCGATCACAACATCAAGCTATGGATAAGCTGGATTGACAAATTATCACACCAGTTTTTTTTAACTGGACAAGTCGACGACATCAGCTGATGTTTTCGATGAAAATGGCGACACCATCTTACCAAAGAAGTGCTTTGGTGGGCGTGGGATGTGTTCTAAAATCAATCCCACATCCAATCACGCTACAACTTTCAAAGACAAATGCGACTGTCTCAGGACTAAGCCCGTGTCATGACTATGTTGTGAGATGTGAAACAGACCTGGTGTGCCAACGTCAATCCCCAATCATTGACACCACGCTATCTGTACACAGTGTGTGCTGGACACATCAATACCTTTCAGAGGTTATATGCATCGTTAGTCATGGCCGATGCAAACATCGGTCTGTGATTGAATGTGTCAAGGATGATACCCCTGAATACATACTCGATGGTGAAACCATCAACATCATATCACACGGTGAGCGATGGATAAAAACTGTGGTACCTGACCGGTACCGACGATGAAAGGTACACGAGTGCACCGAAAACCCTCTTCAAAATGACAAAGATAATTGTCAATGGTGGTTGTACATGCGCCAAAGAGGGATGGAGACTCTTCTATGGGTTCTCAATGGTTTAAGATGCCACGGTGCATTGGTTGAAGATGACAAGTGTCACTTTCTGGCGTTAGAAAACGACTAATTATCAAATGTAAACAAATTGGAAGGCAACACTTTCAGTGTATCATCACTCAATGAGTGAACATGTCATGGACATTAATAGATTAAAGTGCGGGAACCGATGTCGGTAACACAAGTTCACCCACAGTTCTTTGAAATTTCCATTTCAAAGAAAACAAGAAACACTCCTTTTCTACTATTGGAGTTCCGCAGTATTATGAAAACCTCATAGTGTTTTACAAACCAACTATGACGTAGTTGGGATTACAGAAAGGTCTAGGTTTTGTATCTAAAGCTTTTGACCATGTATCAAGCCGATAGCTTTACGCTATCAGTGTGTTAGCATCCACATCTCAGTGGTCCGGCTGACCACATAGCCAGTCATAATCATCATTGAAACAAAACAACAACCAGTGTGTCATAACCAACTGTTGATATGAAAGGAATCTCCAAGATGGGCCCTAAGAAATGATATTACTTAACAGATTCCTTTGATGTTTTAAGAAAATCCTCAAAGTTGATGGCATCGTGACACGGTACACTAGTCGTGTACGTTACGCTCTTCGAATATCATGCGGATGGATTTTGATCATACCAAAGATATGGTATAGAACCACCTATGCAATATCGATGTGTAAAACAAATCCAACATCCAATTTATTGGAACAAAACCAATCTCAGAAAGAGATCATAAATGACTACGGTGTAGTCGAACCATTCTTCACTTACCCAAAAGGTTTAGAGACTTAATTACGTTAGTTTCGGGGATGGTTGAATTGATGTACATTGCCGAATTCAAGTACAATGTTTTTTTTATGATGTTGCGGTGAAATAAAGGATTGTGGTAGTTTGTGAGATGTCTTCGATGAGGGCGATACCCTCTAAATGTACCTTGAAAAACACTCTGTTAAATAAAAGTACCAAGTGTACACAATAGAAGACATCGAAACAACACGCATTGTTGTAACTTGGCAAATACTATTCAGTGACAGGTTCTCAAATGGAACCTTTGGATACGACTACATAATCGTAAAATGATTTAAGAACTAGTTGTTCTAGGATCATCGGATTTGATTCGGAAGTATTTGATTGCAATCACATGGAATTTACACCCATAATGTATTCTTCTATTTTGTATTGTAATGATCGTGACCACGGTACACCCATTTGGTGATTATCATACGATGAACACTTTGTTTGTGGGTATAATCTATGGTCGTTGAGACCGGTTGTCTCAGCAAACCTAGTTTAAAAGCAGTGTGCTTATGACATCGATGTGAGCGGCAGCCTACGGTACCCATTTCAATATAAATGAGGGGATGATGGTTTATACCAAGATCATCTAGGTTGGGGCATTGTCATGTCTAGTGATGGAATTTGATGGCAAATGCGCATGCCATAAGAACAATGCCGCCTTCGTCAAAGATGAGTGCAATATTTAAATGGAAAAACAAGTGTGTATAGCAACCATGTCTTAGGATCTTGGTGCCTCCCAACTGGAAGAGAAAGCTAGCATACGAGTTGCATGGGCTTAGTGGAGCTTGGTTGAGTTCAACAAACCAACCCACAGGTGCTGAACGAGGTCTACTAGACCTATGCGTCGTCATGAACACGTGGTTGCAAACCAAGAGGACTGACGTGTGGATCTTGGATTGCATGTATTGACAATGTTGCAGGGAGGTACCACCTTGGAAACAAGCCATTGGAAGAGATCATGTCCGAACGACATAGGAAACATTGCGTGGACCTAGGTAGTTTTTGCGAGGACGCCTGGTTAAATAGTTGCAGGGACGTTCCTTGTAAAGGGGGAGGAGGCGTTAGCACAATAGCTTGTTGAACACGTACCACACGGAATGTGGGAAAATTCATCCTATGTACTCTCTTCCAAACTAGCATGACACTGTTGACAATGTACGTCCTAAAAGGCATCAAGTATGCCATCGAAACACACGTATGATGAGTCTTTGGCGAAGACTCGTCAACACTTGTGAAGAACATACAAGGGTTGTACGCGTTTTATATTGGTTAGTGCCAATGATCATGCGATCAATACTAGATGTTGTATGCTAATGACCGTGATAAAAAAAACGACAAATGTGTGGTTGATTGTGCATGAACGTGATGCAAGCGTGTCGCGGATGACAAAAGTTGACATGGGTGGTCTTGTTTGTGATTCTTGCTGCATGGTTTGAATCGTGCGGTATGCAATGATAAAACCTCTGTCAACAAAGATGAACCGGGATGGTTGAAGCCAAGGGGGAGGTATGTGGTGTACGACCCATTTTTAGGATAGATAATTGTGTTTCACTGTAGTTCCCAAGTTTTTGGCGGCTTGAGACCAATATCTCAACGAATTGAGGTTCGAAGAATAAACTCGGGCTAGAGTCAAGTTTGACTCTAGTCCAAATTTGGTCTGCGTGTCGCAATTGAAGATCCATCACTTCACTCCTCCTCCCCTCTAGTTGACCGCGAGGGTCATATTCCCATGTAGATGTGCCATGTGGAACGATAAAGATTTAGGTTGCATGTTTACAAGAATTCCGTATGACGACCTTGTCCATTTGTGGCACGCTTTGTCTCATTCAAAATGGATGAGGCGACCATTTGCTCCTCCTCTTTGGACTACACTTTTCGAGGGCCTACATTTTGGGTCTAGAAGTTAGTCACAAAACAGCCCAGAGCTGTGACGTGATGATACTACTATGGTAACTACTCAGGGGATGTAAAACTTGTCTAATTGTACCAATGGTACTTGATGGATTTGCTTCTCATAACTGTAGAAACAATGACGTGGTTTTGGAAGCATGATTTGTAAACCAACGTAGGGGTGTTAAAAAGAAAACACCACTAATGTATGGCTGTAGATTTTTTGACTTTGTGGACCACTCAAACTACAAGTTAAAGACGTGCATGGCGTAACGGTCCGGAGGACTTGCCTGATGAGCGACCAAAAAACCATCCTTGATCAATGTTTCCTATTATGACGCAATCCGCATGTAGACTAGAGTGGCAGAATATGTCATTCTAAGTGGCGAGAAATGATACATGTCCTTGATTGAGCAACCCACGACACATAGCAAGTACGAAAATCATGAGTAGAGAAATCAGTAGAGGAAGTTACAATGGTCACAGAATGTCATGTGTAGTCGATGTTAATCAACTATATATGATATCATAGCAATTGATGCGTCAACGTCAAACTCGTCGAAATTGACACTTGACAGGGATGTAGCTATTCTGTAAGAGTTTGCATCCCTAATGGATGAGTTCAAAGGGCCTTTTCTTGAAAAACTACCTCAAGACTTACCTCCACAACACAGCATTGATTACCAAAGAGATGAGAAGCCATGCAGCAGGCCAACGGTCAAAGGGACATGTCACATGAGCGACCAAGAGTCGACCAAACCAGAAAATTCACCAGATGAAATGCTTGGTGGAGGAATCGTCAAACCACCCGTGTCATCCAATGCAATACCTATAATTCTCCTATAAAAGATAACAGACAAGATGCAGATGTGCATAGGTTTCCGAGCATTCAACGATTTCACCATCAAGAACCGCTATCCCCTCTCTTGAGTAGATTAACTTCTTGACCAACCCCACGTGGCAAGAAATTTCACCAAGTTTGAACTTTGTGGTGGCTATCATCAGATCCATGTATCTAGTTGTTTGGTGTTAAACATGGCATTATGTACCACACACGGGCACTTTCAAATCATGGCATGCAAAATCACAACACTCGTCGGAATACTTCTAGCAGTAATGAATAATGTTTTTTACTAATGCCCGATTAACTTATTGTTTTGTATGTACATGTGTATACATATGCATACACACACACACACACACACACACACACACACACACACACACACACACACACACACACACATATATATATATATATATATGACAGTTATGTACACTCACAACCAAGAGGAGAACGTTAGAAAGTCCTAAACGTTTCTCTAAGATTTACATAGACAAAAAATCTATACAAAATCATCAAAAGATTGCGTAGATCATNCACACACACACCCACACACACACACACACACACACACACACACACATATATATATATATATATATGACAGTTATGTACACTCACAACCAAGAGGAGAACGTTAGAAAGTCCTAAACGTTTCTCTAAGATTTACATAGACAAAAAATCTATACAAAATCATCAAAAGATTGCGTAGATCATTTGATAGAGTTCACGGGCCACATCATCAGCGGCGGACTGATCACCATGGACCTTAAGATACTAGAGGCTCTTGTCGCTTGACCGACGTTGACCAATGATTGGGACGCACATGTGTTCTTCAGACTTCCAGCCATTTTTGTCAGTTTATAAAGGATTACGATTGCGTGCAAAAGCCTCTATCCAATCTCGGTCCTACATCCGCCAAGTGAGGTTGGAGGAATAGAAAACGAGAAGCATTCAAATGTTTGAGAAGCTCTTTGACAATGGATTTATCTCATAAATTGGCGGATCAAACAGTAGACTACCATATCGCGCTCAATAAAGAATATTTCTTGAGTAAGTTTTGCTCGTCAATTTTGTCATCAATTTCTAATGATATGCTTGATTTAATCATTTGTGGGGACGTGCTTACCAAAACTTTGTAACTTGGGAAAGGAAAAAACTTTATGGCATTCACTCCGAGGCTTGTGAGCAAAAGCCCTTGCAAGGAAGCGACACATCGGTCTGACTTGGTTGTAAGTGTCAGGACAGCCACATCAGGCAGGATCGCTCCAAAAAAACACCTCAATCCGTGTTCAAGGGTGACCTTCACCAATTTTAATGATCTGACGGTTTCATTTAACAAAACCCCAAGTACCACCTCACTAATGCTTCCAAGAAAAACCGTGTGCAGTAGTAAAAAGTGTGCAATTTCGTATTCAACAATTGGATATCCAATGCAGTTTGTTATGCAATGGCCATCGATATCTCCTCTTGAGCAATGAGAGTTGTTCTCCTCCAAGACAATAACGGCGGAGAACAACATGTTATATATATGCCATAAAAACACATACGCCAGAGCTGAACAATTCAATGAAAGGAAAATAAATATTTGTGTAGGAAGGAAAAGAAGTATTTGTGTAGGAATCAAAGACATGCCAGTGCTATATGGAGTGCTGGCAATATGTCTCTGCACCAACACCACACACTAAAACATCTCAAGACCCAGCAAGAAATGAGTTACAAACGAAACCGATGAATGGAGTCCAACTTTGACTCCAAAATCGAGTATGAACATGAAGAAATAAATATAGCAAATACTCTGGGTGGGCAACTTCACTTGATGGCCAAGGTCAGCATGCTTTTTCTTAGTGAGACAATAACCTCACAAGTGTTTTCATGAATAGGCACAAGGATTTTGGCGGGTACAACAAAACCAAGTTCTCGTTCGATAACCCTTACTGGCAATGGCGATTCATTCCCCTAGTCATCATACCAACAAACGAGGAGCTATAGCGGATGCCATTGGAGGAATGCCACGAAAACTGTCCATGTAGATAGTTTGACGAGGAAAAGACGTTCAAGAAGCTTGTAAAGTACTACCACTGGCAATACCACTGCCTGGACCATCTTAAAAGAAAAAAAGAAAAACAAAAAAAAAACAAGCACCATGTGCAGACTGACGTGGCAGTATCTTGCAAATCAGGTGACACCTGATAGCGTAAAAACCATGGTCCCACGAGGCCACCGAGACTGCTCCATTGGACCTGTGGATCAATGTAAACTATAATTTCATAACAGGAATACTTGCTCCTCGAGAGGCATATGACTTCATCCTCATGGCGGTGGACAGAATTTCCAAAGTATTGTGTTTCAATCCGACGATGACCGCCGTCACTGAAGAAGGAACAATGCAATCGTTTTTCATTAGATCGTACAACTACACAGAGTGCTAGCTACCGTCGTTGGGGATAGATATGACTGCTGCATAAGCCTTTTTGGCATGAAATAATTGCACGTTTCAACATCCTCATCCAACTAACAATGATGTTCCATGCTCAAACCAACAGACGAACCAAGCTGACAAGACAGAAACCTGAAGAACTTCTCTTCACTTTCTCCAAGCCCCATGGCATTGATTGGGTGGCATGACTATCAATTTCCAAACTCACAAACAACTCGGAAGCTCCCACCACAACAAGTAAATTGCCATTTAAAGTGGTTTATTGAAAACTTCCCACCATACCAACAAGGCCACAAAGCCAATGCAGTATTCCCGTGATTGAAATCTACCACCAAGACTTCTCCAATGTCTGGGGAAAAACATGCCAGACCCTTATAAAGACACGAGTAGCAATGAAGTGAGTAGCATCATGACACCACAAAAATGACATGTTTGGCATTGGCGATTGTGTGAATCCACTCAGTGTGGTGAACATCAAGCCACGTGGACATGACTTTAAAAAACTCAAACTCTGATGGTTGAACCTATTTGGGATTGAGAGAACACAAACCCCCATTGTCGCTTGACCTCGACACCATGGTGATTCATCCATTCCTTCATGTAAGCAACATCAATAATTACTAGGATCCTAGCAAGAGATTTCTCGACACAAATTTTGCTTCACTGCCTCCAAATCAAGTGGACGGGGATACCAAGTACATGATAAAGGCAATAATCAGAAACTGAAATAGTGGGAAAAAATCAAGAATGTGGTCATGTGGTACAACTACGACGATGCACACAATGTTTGAAGGCCCTACAAAAACTTCCAAGACATTGATCATCTGATTGATGGCTACTACGCACATTACCGGCCTATGTCTAGTAACACACCGGACGTCGTGACTAAAAGGGGAGAAGTGTTACGTCCCAAACTTGCACAAGTTCTTGAACTCCGTGCATGATCGCTTTTTTCATTTAATCTGTGGCCAGCCGCGTGTCGACCTTAGGATTTTGATGTCATTTGCCCAAAACCAGTTTGGTCACCTACCATCCAGTGTACTGTTCCCAAAGCTTCGAACACATTTGACCATCCTATTAAGTAGTCGATAGAAGTATCACAATCCATACTAAGACTTTGATATTGCTCGGTTGACTTCTCAATGGCGCCAAACTTTCATAAAGTTGCGTCTTAACATTCTCAAAATCCCTTATTCATCATTGGAGTTCTCTTGAAGCAAGAAAACACAATGTGGCATTGCACGCACCCCTCGACTCAAGCATCCAAGATCCAATGTATGCCTTGTAGTGTTTATTGCTTTTGTATAAACGCAATCGACATGCTTGACACTTGTCACAAAACTACTATTATTAAATGATGGAATGAAGCTATGAAAACAATCAGAGAGATAGAGAGAGAGGGAGGGAGGGGGGAGAGAAAGAGAAAGAGATAGAGAGAGAGACGTGGAGATGTATATAAATATATATATAGAGAGAGAGAGAGGGGGGGGGGGAGAGAGATCTTCATTTTATTTGATCCTAATGTATGTGTACTTGTGTAACACATTGCCAAGTTAAGAAGAAATAGCAACAAGGTACATAAAAGGTCCTTGGTACAAGCTAATGCAATCTAGGCAACCGTATTGACTGCTTGAGTGTTCCGAATGACAATCTGAAAGAAGCATAAGATGTGCAAAGAAGAGCCTTGTGTTAAGAGACAGAAAACAGAGGACCACACAGAGAATGGCTCCGAGAGCTGGCCACCGAGAAAACCCAATAAAACCAGAAACCCAAGGAATTGTAGCTGAAAATATTCATGCGATTTTTTATATGTGGAGTGCTTGTACGTGAGTTGCGTCTGGTCTAGAGATCACTAGGATCAACAAAACCAAAACACTCTCCATGGTCCGTAGGTGCAACACGATTCAATCACTGGGGGGATTAAACCACCAGGTAACAAGGACCAACAAAAGAAAGCACAAGAGAGGGAAAAATACAGAAGACGGGAGGGTGTAGGGGTTCTTGTTGGTGGTGTCGTTCAACACTCAGTAATTCACGCACATCCATGTTTCTCTGGTTTTCTTTTTCACGAAAGGAACCGGTGCTGAGTAGGGTGGTGTGGAGGATCTGATGACCCCGTGACTGAGCATCTCTTCCGACTACTTCTTGAGTTTGGTCGGCTTGCGATCGCTCATCCAATATGTGCCCATCACCATCCTTCTATTGCCCGGCTTCAAAACCATATGATAGTCAATGTTGCGCTGGGGTGGTAGCTCTCAGTGTAGTTTGTCAGGGAAAATCCTTCAAACGCCTCAATAAGTCTATAAAATCCTTTGGTACTGTTGCAACCTTCTCACATATGGAGGCCCTACATGTCGCTTTGGCCATTCCATTTTCTTCTTCTCCCATGTGGACTAGCCACGCTTGGACTCTGCGCTTGAGATGTTTGTTGGCCACGTCCAGAGATATCGGCTAGCACTTTGCGGCTATCACAACTTCCTCTACTGCTTCCACTTCCACTGCTTCCCGATCCTTTGATGCGTCATGGGTCGTTCGACCAGAGACGGGTGTCTTTTTTTCCTGAGTAATGTTGACGTAGACTGCTCCGCCCCTCCATTCAACCTACACATTGTGCCAACACAGAAAAAATCACTTGAGAATGATTTTGTGGTCAACCACTGAGCAAGCTCTCCAGACCATTGTGTGATACAGCTGTGCAATTTGCAGTCGGAGTGGTTTGCAAATTTGACAGACCTCCAATCGTCCATGAACGGTTTCCCCATCAAACACTACTGGTTTGGCCAGCATACTCAGCTTTCAAATGAGGTCATTGCCGATGAAACCGGGAGAAGTTCCTCCATCTAGCAGTGTCGGTAACATTATGCGACTCTTACCACTCCTCGGTTGTACTCGTAGGAGTATCACCGGTTGGTCGTGCTTATACCCATCATCAAACTCTGCGATCTCAATAATCCTCATTAGATGAACTTTTTGAACAATTCCATGGGGCTTGAATTTTTAGCAAAACCAGCCTACGCAAGGGCTATCATTGTATCCGATTATATGGTTAGGACATCCAGAAGAGAACATTTAGGACAAAAAACGGGCACTTCAAGTTTACAATCATGCCGTTTGGACTCACAAATGCTCTCGCAACATTCATGGATGCAATGAATAGCGTTTTTCACAAGTACCTTAACGGTCTTTTCCACCACATCCTTGTGTCCGGCCACACCCCAGAGGAGCACAATGGGCGTCTTTGAAAAGTTACCAAGATTTCACAATGCATCTCTCAAAATGCGACTTCGGTCGCTATTTTATGTAGCTTTTTGGCCACATCTTTGGCGGTAGACAGATCACCATGGACCCAAAGAGGGTCGAGGGGGTCTTAAGTTGCGAGATATCTAGGGACGTCTTGTATGCCCCTCGCGGCATATCGTGATTGGAAAAGGAATATGTGGTTAATCTTGATAAAGTTTTGGAAATGGTGTGTAACGGGTCGAACCTACAGTTCCCGCCTTGAAGTTGTCCTTGGATTTCACAGAATGGTGTTCTCAGTTCGCGTAAGGGATTTACCCCCTTTGCAAGACTGAGGGGCAATCGCCATCAATGACCCATAGCAGGGAGACTCGAGTATTTAGAGTCTCCGGAGGCCCATTTCCGTTTTTAACCTTACCCCTGGTTTTGGGACCCAAACCGGGAGTTTTTACTTCGAACTCGTGTGTTCGCACGAGTTATTTCGTTATTTTTATGTCAAAGTTTGTCGCAAACCATCTTTGATTTGCGTTTTGACGTTCTAGCGCGAAATCGTCGCGTGCCAGACACGTTGGCGATTTTGCGTCTAGTCTCTTGCCCCTCGTCCCTTGTCCCCCTCCCTTTTCCTCGCTTGTTTGCTTGCAAGGAGGGCGAGCGGGGGTGAGGGCACGAGGCCACGAGGCCTCGCCCTCGAGGCCCTCGTGGGCCCTCAGCCGCTGATCGGGCTGAGGCCGCGATTGGCGGCTGGCGGCTCGCCAGCCGGTGGCCGGCCGGTTGCTTGGACGGCCGCCAGCCGTCAAGCCGGCTGGCAGCGAGCTGGCTGGCGGCCAGAGAAATGCTGGCCGCCAGCCAACTCTCGCTAACGCGAGGGGTAGTGCCCAACCACCCCTCGTTTCAGCGAGGAGGGAGGGCCGAACCGGCCATCCCGCTACATTCCTACCCACTTCTTATGAACCATCTCGGTTCATGAACAACAAGCAGGATTGTCAGTTAGTGATTCATCAACATTGTGAAATAAAGTTAATAATTTCAATCACCAGCTAGACATGAATACATGTGCTCTGTTTGTCTGTCAGTTTGAGGGTGAAATGATGTCAACATTTGCGACTCACTGCCAAAGTACTCGTGCATCTTTTACCAGAACTTACAAGTAAATCTTTGATCTCCATTGGAGACAATGCGCAACAGCAAGCTGTGGTACTTTATGACACCCTCAAAGAAGAGAGGAGCCATCTCCTCTGCGTTCACGTCAGTGGTTGTAGGAATGAAGTGTGTCATCTTTGTCAAAATATCCCCAACCACCAGTATTGCATCGGGGCCACAGGCCGTGTCCGGAAGACCACTATTGAAATCCATGCTGACACACTCCCATGGAGTCCCAGGATTGGGAAGCTGTTGGAGGAGTCCAGTAGGCTTCTTGTTACTAGCCTTGTTCCGAAGACATGGGTCACATGTCATGCAATACTTACGGACATCGACACTCCATCAAGCCGTCCAATAGTGATAAATGGTGGTCCGGCCACCAACAGTGGTCCAAGAGTGCTCTAGTCTTTCGGGGTCCCACATGACCTGCGACCGGCGGGTTGTAAAGCTGGGAGATAATCTTTTCTCGAATGTCTCTCGAGTTTGGCTCAACAACTTGTTCTCCGTGCCAGTAGATTCCTGCGGCCTCCACCAAGCCATTTTTGTCCATATCTTAGGAGTCTTGAAACCAAGAATACACATAGTATCCCATCCGGATTCTGTTTACAAAACCATTGTAATGGATAATTTCTCGTGGTGGTTGTCGCAGAGGTTCAAGGGGGTCTGGTGATTGTACCATGGCTGTTGCAATGGCCATAAAACACCCACCGACCTCGGTGGTTGTTTTAACTTCCATTGGCTGTCGGCTTAGTGGATCGGCCACATTGATGCGACCTGATCGATATTCCCACGTGAACGAGAATCAGCTCAGGTATTAGCCCCAATGTGCATATCGTCTTGACAGATTCGGTTGCGTTTGAAAAAACACCAATGGTTTATGGTCGTTCACGACCGTCACACCCCCTTCAACACCCTCGAGGTAGCAACGCCACATCTTGAAAGCATGTACTACTGCAAGAAGCTCTTGATCTCCAATCTTGTACCACGTTCTTGCAAGGATGAGCTTCCGGCTCTCATACACAACTGGGTGACCGTTTTGCATGAGGAAGGCTCCGAGTTCCATTACTGACGCATCACATCAAGCCTCCCACGGTTGCGATGGATCCGAAAGAGCTAGGACGGCGGCTGTGGATAGAAGCTCTTTGACTTTGAGAAAATTGTTCTTGTAAACAGATGTCCATTCCCATTGTGCATCTGTTCACGTGAGCCTGGTTAGCGGTGCTACCAAGGTCAAATACCCTTGCATAAACCGTCAAAAAGAGTTTGCAAGGCCGAGGAAGGACCAAATCTGCCCAACATTTTCCGGACGTGGCCAGTCTACAACGGTTTGGACCTTTTGTGGGCCCACACTGATGCTGTCTTAGCCGGCGACGTGTCCAAAGTATTCAAGTTCATCTTGTGCAAACCTGCACTTGCTCACTTTGGCAAAGAGCTTTTGTTCCTCAAGGATTGCGATGACTTTGCATAGATGTTCTATGTGCTCTTCCATTCATTTGGAAAAACCCATGATGTCATCCAAGTAAACCAAGACGAGTTGTTCGAGTTGCTTGGCGAACGTTCGGTTCATTTCTCCTTGGAAGGTTGCCGAGGCATTTGTAAGCCTGAAGCATAACATTCGGAACAGATAGTGTCCCATGTGCGTTCGAAACGTGGTTTTGGGTACATCATCTTCCGCAATGCGAATCTGGTGGTACCCTTGAGACAAATCCAAAGACGAAAACACCTTTGTGCCTTGGAGTTTGTCAAAAAGGTCCTGAATCCGCGGTAAGGGAAATCCATTTTTCACCATCACCTTGGTCAATGCCCGGTAATCCACGCACATGCGTAAACCACCGTCCTTTTTATTCACAAAAAGGATTGGCGCACCATACGGCAAGCTTCTGGGCTCAATCCACCCTTTTGCAAAGTACTCTTTGATTTGGCGTTTGGCCTCATGCCTTTCTGCTGGACTAAGGCCATACATGGGTCTAAACGGAGGACTCGCCTCCGGTTGTAGCAAAATCGTGTGGCCCATGTGTCCTTCTAGTGGAAGCCCAGTCGGTGGATCTTGGAATACATCTGAGAACTCCGCTTGATAGAGATTTAATCTCTTGTGGCGTGTCTTCCTTGGCGTCATCCTCCATTTTCTGTAGCTGCGCCAAGAAGTATCGATAACCTTGTCAAATACGTCTCTTATCCTGCATTGCGAACAAGCTGGCATGGACTTTGAGCCGGGTCTGTGATAATTTCGTACTCGGAATCAACGTAAGGCGTTGCTGTCCTTTCGAGATGATCAAACACTTTGATTCAAAGTACATCAGAGCCTTGTTCTCACGGAGCCAGGGATTGTCTAGGACCATGTCAAACGGGTCAAGAAGGTTGAGTACCTTCAACGTGACACTCTGCGCGTACCCTTGAATACAAATTGTTGCTTTACAAGTACCGATCACGGGGACCGTACAGTTGTCACCGACAACAACTACGCCATTCGATGGCTTGTACTTCGGGCCAACTTGTCGGGCGAAACCAAGGCTAAAAGAAGAGTCGGCTCCTCCAGTGTCAGCACGTACGTACGTAGGAGCACTAGCTAGGTGTC
The DNA here is from genome assembly GCA_023375785.1 of Penium margaritaceum. Lineage (NCBI taxonomy): Eukaryota > Viridiplantae > Streptophyta > Zygnematophyceae > Desmidiales > Peniaceae > Penium > Penium margaritaceum. Next base: position 67,593 of record SZWC01009946.1, read on the forward strand.
CTTTGAACATCGTCATGTTGCCTCTACTCTTTTGAGTGAACACGCTTGACAACGGCAAGCCGAGTTTGTGATAAACACGGAATCTGTACGACGAATGTTGCAACTCCCATGAGTCACCCACTCGATTCCACATCTTGTGGGCACGTTTGAATTCGGCTAGCACCTTCCAGTCTTCAAGTTTTACTGGGTTGAAATCATCGACTAAAGGTACCTCGAATGTGATTTAACTCATTGCTTTGACGGCATTTTCTTCAATCATTGTGTCATACAACTTTTGCACAGTGATCGGTGTTGCCACCACTAAGCATGTACGATCATGCATCTTGTTCGAAGATGCAAGGTTTAGTGGGTAATGTCGGTTAGCAAGTGTATAATGCGGTTCAACAAGAGGAGAGAACAACAGAGAAATTTGAACTCATCAAAAACTCAAATTGTTTAACATCCTTGTCTGGAAACATGAACCCACATTCGTGATCCAGTTTTATCCCTGAGTGGTCCCTACTAACGTCACTCAAGGGTGGGAAAAACTTGCTCCACAGCATTGTCTGTTACCACGGCCGGGCCCATTGCTGCGACCGCGACCCTGTCCATGGCCCTGTCCGTGGCCTCCTGCTACGCCATCCCCACGAGGTGTTGCTGCTGCAGCTAACGCCGTGGCCTCTTGTCCACCACTAGCAGCCTCACGGCACTGAGCCGTAAACTGGCCCGGCTGCATGCAGTTGCGGCATAGCCCTTCACGGAAGGTTGCGTTGCAACGCTCATGCGTCGCCTGCAGCTCGTCATTCTCGTGGCTACGCTTGTCGTTGGGGCCCTTGTGTCCACCAACCTTCTTGGCTGGAGGGTTTGCGGGCTGCTTGCCCTTGACCCCGCCTCGCTGTACAGCTTACCCACCAGCCCATGTAGCGTCCATACGCATTTCGCGGCCTTGTTGTGCACGGGTGTTTGGCCGTGCATCAGAGTAGTGCTTTGGGTTCGCTGAATACACTTCGTTCATGTAGTCGCACAACGCCCACCAGCTTGTCCAAGCTTGGCCAATGGCTATCGTGGTGGTCTTGTCCTTCAGCTTCTTGCTGGCGAGTCCACCACACAAGTACTCCAACAGCATGCACTCTGGGTACTTGAAGGTTTGAGTCCCATCGCCCTCTGTTAAGCTTTTGGCTTCCTCCATGAGTGCGGTGAACTCTGTCAAGTACGATTTGAGCGAGCTGCCCAACTGCCTGAAGTCCTTGATCTTGTGGAAGGCGCGCTGGGCCTCCTCACATTGGGTGCACTTCTTACGCATGATCCCGTAGAAGGCCTCTCACGGCATGGGCTACCGCTCGAGGTGCAGCTGTTGTGCACTACACTCCTTGAGCACATACTTGAAGAGTTTGTCTTCAAGTCGTATCGAGGCAAGGTCGCCCTGCATGCTGAGTGAAGCCATGTGAACACGTAGAATGTGTTCCATGCGATTCAGCCAGTCGGTCAGCTTCACGCCCTTCCGAAAGATCTCCACATTGTGGAGGATGGATGTGTTCATGACCAACCCCGAAGTCGTCGAGGTAGGCAAGTCGTCACTGCCACTGGCAGTGGCATCCGCAGCTGCGGCACCCTGCGCTTACTGTTGCATCCGCACCCGTGTCACGCTCTACAACGCCTTGTCAAGGTCGTTGCATCGGCGGCTTGCCTCATGGACGGCCACGCGCTGCAGCTGGCGATCACCGTCAAGGTCTGTGATGCTCTGCCCGATGTGGGCCAGTAGGTTGGCGAATGCGAACTTGAGCTCTAATGTCGTCAGAGCATCGGCGATAGCCTCCAGAGCCTCGCGTTGTCCGTGCACCCTTACCCACTACAGGAGGGTACGGTTTGCATACTCGCCTCCAAGGAGTACCACATTCGGAGGAGACTATCGTCGGCGACGACACTCGAATGGGCGATGCCCTGCCCCATTGCGGCCACCTCATAGGAAGGGGAGTCTGCCCCCATTCTTGAGAGTGGTGCCGTATCTCCACCATCGGTGGTGATCTTGAATCGTGCTGCCTCGGTAGAAAACTTTGCGAGCCTACGCCAGTCATCGCAAATTCGCTTCGTGGCGATGTCATCCAGCTCGTTCTCGCGGGAACTTCCCACGTGGCTGCTTTCAGCGCCCTTGCTGCTCTCGGCATTCTCGCTGCCGTTGGCAGCTTCAGACGATTTGACGGGCCCCTTGTCCTTCTCGAGAAATCAGCTCGAGTTCACCGCACAACGATGGCGATGGTTGTGATCCTCGTCGCCTTCGCCATCGTCAGCGTCGTGCTCTTCGTCGAGGTCCCCCTCAAGGAGATCCCCCTCCATCGCGTCGTCCGCCACGTGGGGGTCGCCCACGTGCGCGTCGATGTGCTCGTCGAGCACCTTTTTGGCCTCCGCACGCTTCTCGGTATCGCTTAGGTTGGCGTCGATTACCTTTGGTGGTATGGTTGCCTTTGGCGGTACGGTTGCCTTTGGGTTGGCAACCGTGCTTGCGGCGGCGGCTCCCAAAATTTGGAGTCTGTCAAGAGCTCGTGGTGAGGTCGTCACCACCTTGCCCTTGCTGGTCTTGGACGGTCCGGCACTTGCCATCTCGTCACCCGTGCAACTAGCACATGAAGACCATTGTGAGGATCACCTCACAACGTTAAGGAGGAATCGCCTCCCACAAACCCCTTGTTCTCATGATCGGTGAGGCAGTTATGAATCCAATTTCTATTTTCCTAGGTCGCCGCGTCGGCACAAGGTCATGGTTTTCGGAACTAGAATTCCTAAGCCGCGACTCGCGGCGATTGGCAAGGTCCAGTACCTAGGAAAACAGAAAATGCAAGGGAATGACAAAACGAACGTGAGTGTCGCTCACAAGACAAAGGCAAAGAATTGCAGAGGAGTTATAGTAAATCCTAGCAACTCCTTCACTCCCTCTTCCTACTTCTTGACCCTCCTTTGTCTTCTTGTCTTACTTGGCCTCCTCTTGAATCTTTACGCGCCTTGCGCCCTTTGGCTGCGTCTTCCTTGAGCCGGCGGTGTCAGGGACGCCGCCAAAATCTTGAAGGTGTTGTCCTTCCTCCTTTTTTGGGTGCTCTCAGGCCGTGAGAGCTTTTGGCCTTGGGAAAAGATGCTGTCCCAAATTTTTGACGAAGAAGGAAGGAGGGAACGTTGAAAACAGGGGGAAAACTTGGTGGTTGGGGGTGGGAACTCCTCACCCCGTCCCACAAAAATCCCTTAGGTCCTCTAGAGGCAAGGAGATACTAGAGGGAAGAGGCTCCCCCGAGTAGAGCTTCTTTTCAGCTCTCTAACGCACTTAACGGCACTTTACTCCGTTAAGTGTAGATGCTGTTGTCCCTTCTGGCGTTTCTGCTGCTCTTTGCACCTGCCGACGGCGGTTTATATAGGACGTAGCCGACGTTTCCGTCAAACCCTTGGTCACGAGGGTTGTCTAGCTCTAAGAACCACTGTAACGGGTCAAACCTCCAGCTCCTGCTCTGAAGCCGTCGTTGGAGTTCGTAGAATGGCGTTCTCAGTTCGCGTCATAGGTTTACCCCCTTCGTAGGACTGAGGGGCAATCGCCACCAACGACCGAGAGCAAGGAGATTCGAATATTTCAAGACTCCGGGGGCCCATCTCCGTTTTTAACCTTACCCTTGGTTCGCTTTTTCAACCCTAAATTTCCCTCCTCTTGCCAGTTTGATGTTTAATATTGGCCCAAATGGTGAATTTATGGGAACGTCTGGTTTGGGAATGCTTATATCTTTTGCTCCTTTGTGAATTGCTATATATTTCTTTATGGGCCTTGGTAGAATGTCAGTAAATACTGCACAGACTTTGTTCTGGGTTTATGCAGCGGTTATGGGGATGTCATTATCCTATTTAGGCCTTGTATATACTGGACAGTCGCTGGCTCGGACATTTTTTATATGTGCATCTGTATTTGGTGCTATGAGCCTTTATGGTTACAGTACAAAAAGTGATTTAACGTCAATGGGTTCTTTTCTTATAATGGGATTGATCGGTTTAATAGTTGTTTCTCTTGTAAATATTTTCTTGCGGAGTCCTGCTATTGATTTTGCGACTTCTTTTATTGGTATAGCTGTATTTATGGGACTGACGGATTGGGATACTCAGAAATTGAAAACCATTTATTATAGCTCAGGTGGTGGAGAAATGGGGCAAAAAATGGCAGTCATGGGTGCTTTCACATTATATTTAGATTTTATTAACTTGTTTCTGTATATGTTAAGTTTTTTTGGTGATAGAAAATAGATATAAAAATATAACTTAATTTACCTTATATGAAAAACCCAAGTGCGGCCGTATTAATAATAGGTAATGAGATACTATCAGGCCGCACTTTAGACATCAATACTCAAAACCGGGGGTTTTAACCTCGAATTCGTGTGTTCGCATGCGTTCCTTCGTTGTTTTTATGTCGGAGTTCCTCGTAAACTATCTTCAATTTTTATTTTGACGTCTTGACGTGAAATCGTCGCGTGCGAGGCACGCTAGCGATTTCGCACCAGTTCTCTCGCCTCTCGTCCCTCGCCCCCCTCCCTCGTCCTTGCTCGCTCGCTTGCGAGGAGGGCGAGCAGGGGCGAGGGCACAAGGCGACGAGGCCTCGCCCTTGAGGCACTCGTGGTCCCTCAGCCGCCGATCGGGCCGAGGCCGCGATCGGCGGCTGGCGGTTGGCCGACAGGTGGCCGGCCGATAGCGAGCTGGCCGACGGACAGCGAACTGCTGGCCGCCGGCCAGTTCTCGCTAACACGAGGGGTGGTGCGCAACCACCCCTCGGTTCAGCGAGGATGAAGGGTTGAACCGGCCCTCCCGGTACATGGTGGTGTTTTGGATGAAAAATGGAAAATTGTGGCAAATACGGATCTAGTTCCCAGATTGGTGGCTCGGGAGATTACCCCCTTCCGAACGCGAGGTATTTGGGAAATTTCCCGAAGTATAATGTGTCCGAGAGAAAAGAGTCCTGTGCTGATTGCAAAAAAAAAAGTGGACGAGACAAAATCTGGAGGCCCAAACAGTGGGCAGAACGATGTGGGGCCGTTTCTGAAAGCTGTCTCACCTTCGGTATGTCATCATCGATGATGGCCATCGATCGTTCCGCCGTTTTGTGGCGCATCGCAGGTGCCGAGTCCGCAGCGGCAGGTGGAAGTCCTTGCAAGTAGGAAAAGTGCGAGCAGGCTGGCCATGCTGACGGCACAAAGAGTTGCCGAATCAGCTCACGTTGCCGCATCAGCATGTGGCTGGATTGATTTTTTTCCAAAATTTGTTAAGAAAGTACTTGAACTTAACTGGGCTTCCGGTCGATGTTCGGCCTTGCAAAGCAGCGATCCTCAAGACAGAGTGGTTCTGTTCGTGAAAGAAGGTTCTGAAACTTTTCCTAGGGTGGTGAGTCCTCGACGATGTCGGGGTCGTCGAGGGTGTCGGGGTCCTCGAGGCTCTCTCCTCACGCCGCGCTGTAGGGTCTCTCCGCACGTCGCACCGGGACGACTGATGGTGCTAGCCGCTGTCCACTGAAGCGGACAGCTATAACCCGCGCGTAGGTAAGGTCGTTTTGGCTGTGTTCACACTGGCGATTTACTCAGTCCCGTCAACGCAACGTGCTGAACCAGGTTTCCCCTTGCGGGTAGGTAATCTTCCTCTTCATCGGGAGGAAGTAATGCGCAGGAGATAGGCGCTCAACAAATACTCGGTGAAAAGTTGCAGTGCGTTGAACACTACCTGCAGTTGTGCCGCCGCCGGAAATCAGCTGTTGGAGGAGCAACAGCAGGCACTGCATTAGCGGCAGCAGCAGTAGTAGCATCAAGCGCCCCTCAATCGCTACGCCTTCTGAACCGTTCAAGAGCATTGAGCGGCAGGAGCATATTGGGAGAGGCCTGCACGAACCGCCCTTCGTGCTTTTCGTGTGCTTTGCTGTCATCTCGGGACCAAGAGCTGTGGTAGACTGCCCCTTTCTGATAGAGGATCATGGTTGAGGTATCAGCAGAAGCAGTGGTGGACGTCGTTAGCGTCACAGCAGTGAGAAGCGGCGGAGGAGGCACCAGAGACGCTCCGCTGGCCGGCGGAGGCGGGCAGAAGCACCAGCAGGAGTGGCGGTTGAGGGTGGCGCTTGGGTGTTTGCTCCTTCTCGTGGCCAGCGCCATCGTCGGAACATTCATCGTGGAAGAACACTCTGGGAGATTGTCGCTCGAGGCGCTCGAGGAAGCTGAGGTGAGCTCACGCTGTCTGGGTGTTGATCGGCTGTTGTCGATGGCAGTGGTGTTTGCGAGAGATGGAGGGTCGTGTGCGACTTAATCTTCCACCAGGAGGAAGCCGTCCACCGCACTTTTGTTGTAAAAGAGGACGATGGGTGTGATTCGCGTCAGAAGTCCAAGGAAAACTCTTCCGGCGTGCGTGCTGTTGAAGGCATGCGAGTTTTGGCCAGGTGCACGTTCAAATCCATTGTCAAGAACCCGTCAGTAGACGGCGACACTGTGACGAGCAGAGCATACGTGGGCACCAAGGTACATGTCCCATGGGAACAATGCGGCGGTGCTTTCCCGGCAGTGTGGTAATGACGTTGAGAGTGATCGAGCTAAAGATCGCGAGTAATCCGCGTTCCAAAAGGGTGCGCCACGAGAACTTATCAGTGTTGACTGCGCTCGTTAGGAGGGTCATCATCGCAACCTGCCCTGCCACTGTTGGAAAGTCGCTGCGGCTCTTGTCTGGACGAGGGTTTTGCGGGAAGCAGGGAGGGGAAGGAGGGGCGCGTGCCAAGGCGCACCTGCTCATGCGGCGTGAGCCATGCGGTATGCCATATCTCAACCTGTTTTGCTCTTTCCTGGTCCCTGTGCAGGTTGATGTATCGCGGTTCTTCATCTTGCCAAGGCACATTCGCGAGAGCCACATTGCTCTGCCCCGCGGCCACAGCTCACCGTCTGAAGGCACTGATGCTCCTTCGGGTCCGGATGCAAGTGCCACCGCACAGCAAAGGGTTGGAAGGGAGAGGACCTCTCAGGATGGCCTACAAGGGTCGGATGGGGAGAGGAGGATAGGAAGAGGAGAGACTAGGCGAGGGCAGTCAGACCCGCTCGTTCCCGTGAGGTAGTCCCTGTGAGGAGCACCACCTGCCACCTTGCCTCCCTGTGATGGCTCGGCCTGCAGCTGGGTGCTGTTGCAGCTCGCTGCATTTTGTGCAGTCTCGTGTTGGGTCTGTAGCTCTGTAGCTCTGTTGGACAGAGTTGCGGAAGATTGTGGTGTCAAAATGCTGTTGAATTTGTCAATTTTTTCATTTTTTTTCAGTAGGAACATTCTCAAGTCAGCACAACTTTGCTCAGCACGTTGGGTCTTGGTTTTCAACCAGCATTGCCTTTCTCTTGCTCCATTTCTTCATTGTTTTAGATCGTGGCCTACATGCTAAAAAAGGCTTTTGGGGGGGGGGGGGGTGTTTGTTTTGCCAGGGGTTGGGATTGAGCAAGAGAGGGCAAGGAGGGGAGCAGTGCATGCACTCATGCGTGGCATATGCCGTGGCTTGAGGGAACATCAGTCAGATTTTGCTGCAGTGATGTACACAACGAATGGTCAAGCGAGTGGCGAGCTTGCTTTTGACTGCGGGAAGCTGTCGTGCACCAGGCACGGACGCAGAACAAAGGGGGAAACCACCACAATAAAGTGAGCCGCCGGAAAGTTCTGACAGCATGCACAATAGGTTTCGCATCTGGGGTACGCAACTGCCTCACAGCCACGAGTTAACATAAGAGTACATGCACATCTCTTGTAGAAGTGGCGTAAAAGTCTAAAGGTGTTGCAATGGTGACCCTTGCTTCTGTGGGAGCATCATGTTCCAGCAGAATTCATCATCACAATCAGCCGACATCCCCATGTCTAGCGTGTCTAGTGTATTAAAGGTTGTTATTGTATAGTGTTCAGCCATGTGCAAGGAGAACCAAGAGGAGCAAGATGCCATGGATTAGGGTTTCTTCCACAAGCAAGCCGCGAGAAGCGAAAAGTGAGAGTAACACGGCGCGGAGGTGCTAACAGCAGGGGAAGCGAGCGGCGAGCTGGCACTAGCTCGCTATCCTCGTGTGTGGTGGATTCAAACAACCCAACAACTAATTTGGCAAAAGGGTCACCGGCTAAGGAACCGGCAGACACCAGGTTTGGGAAAACACCTAGCTCGACTTACGACAAACACGGACACAAGCATGAGGCATAAGAGCACACGAAACCGGTGAAGATCTCTTGGTCACTTGCTCCAAGAAGTGGCCCGTCGTACAGCCACGTCATCACGACGAACATGTTGGCAGGGTTGTCTCTCTCTGGTCAGTTACCTGCATCAATGAGGTGAGTGCGCCAAGAGGCCAAAGGTCATTGTGTGGTACTGACGCATAACCAACACTCCCCCATGAACCCCAGCAAACACGCACACACACACACACACACACACACACACACACACACACACACACACACACACACACACACACACAGAGACTATACACAAGCATTGGCATGAGAACTCAACCAAGAGCATCACGAGCGCAGAGCAATCCAACTAAAAGAACTGTTGCCTTGAAGACATTGCTGTTAAGTGCCTTTGAAAGGAAGTCAACTCATTGCTGTCAAGGGTCAGTCTACAACGTGTGAACATTGCTTGCAACCACATGCTCACGCAAAAAATGGTGTTCCACATTGATATGCTTCGTGCAAGTGTGATGCATGCCATCATGCCAAGCAATAACTTACATACTTTGATTGTCGCAGCGCAAAGTGATATAGCGGGTGACAACACGCAAATGGTAGAACAACCGATATAACCATACGCTCTCATAGGTGTCTGCACTGAGTGCAACATACTCAACTTCACTGGAGCTACCTGCCACAGAACCCTACTCGCTACTTTTCCATGTGATTGCTATCCCACCAACGACAAAGACATAGTCAGTGTGACTGCGAGCATCCGTATGTTGCGCCCAATCACTCTCAGTGAACATGTCAACGACCACCAACGGTTGCGCTCTGTAACAGAGACCAACTTGGAAAGTAGTGAATGTCTACATGACAGCACTCAACGCGGCCTCAATGTGTCATGCCCTCGGGCACTGTGAGAACTGAGCAAGAAAGCTCACGGCAAAGGCAATGTTTGCTCTTGTGGTGGTAGCCAGGTACATTGGGGAACCTATGACTCACAGATCATCCGTCACATCCATTGGCTCCCCCAGCTTCCATACGTCCAGTGTTCTCAACAACCTCTGTCCGGTTGGCATCATCGGTGTTGACGTAGTGGGCACAGACCCAAGAAGAGAGGCAAACGCTCCCCCAGACTCCTGACATACACAACCTGGTGAACATGAAGGACACAATGAGCGTGATCACGCTCAAGGTCCATGCCAAGAAAGACACAAGCTAGAACCGAGTCTTTCATTTTGTATGCCGACTACAAGGACTTCACAAAGGATAGTCCCTCTTAACTCGGCGATGCAGTAAGCAAGTCATCGACATAGACAAGGATGGCGGCAAATGGTGCGGTGCGGACCACTGAGTGACAAAGAGGGAAGGGACCACCGTGCTACGTTGGTACCCCCCTTCTCCAAGGTGGAGGTGATCTCCTTGCTCCAATGCCGTGGTGACTGCTTGAGGCCATAGAGTGCCTTTCGTAGTCTCCAGACTGTATCGGTACCGTCAGAGAACCCTAGGGGATGCACCATATACATCCCCTCATCCAACCATCTGTGTAGGAATGTGTTACTCATGTCCATCTACTCTAGCTCCCAACCATGGTGTGTTACGAGTTTTGAAATGGGCTCGAGCTATGGTGTAGCGTCCGACGGGGGCAAATGTCTCGTTGAAGTCAACACATGGGACTTGGGAAAACCCCTTCACAGTGAGATGTGCTTTTAGCTTTTCTAGCTGAGCGTTGGACTTATACTTCCGATGGAAAACCCATCATGCATCGACGGCCTTGTATCCTGGCGGTAGATCGGAATGTTAGAAATGAGGCTAACCGGCTCAATCACATGTCCACAGGATCAGGCATGGGAAAATACCTAGTGCCTGCCCCGATCATCAATCCAACTTCACCAAGTCAAAGACCAGGTGGCAAGTTGTCTACTGTCCAAGTTTCGGGCCGATCCAATGGTCGGATGGGGAGAAATGAATTTCTGACGTTTCCGGGGTCAAATACCACAGGAATATGGGTCAGGGGTCCATGCCTTCGTCTCAAAAAGGGAAAAGGACGAGAGGTCCAGGGTCAAGACCAGCTGAAGACAATATCCAAAAAGGCCCTTGGTACTAGTCTTGCCTTGCCAAAGTGTGCTGACTAGGATAGATGGATGCGGCCTTGCTTTTTAGGTGAGGTGTGATCCTCTTGATGGTTTGGTGTGCTAGCCATGGACACATGGCAATTTCTCATGTGATTGTGAGTGAGGTGACCACTATGAGTGTGACATGAGAGCATGCTCTAGCTCTCTAGGTCGTGTGTGAGTGGCCAGCCTGATTGCTAGGCTGATTGCCTCTCTTGTGTGAGCTTCTAGTGTGGTGTGAGTGAGACTTGGCCTCCATGGCCAAGGAGTGTGGCTTGTGAGAGGGCAGACTTGCCCATGCTCTTACTACTTATGTACTGCCTTGTTTTGAGTGATGTAACAAGNTAGTGTGGTGTGAGCGAGACTTGGCCTCCATGGCCAAGGAGTGTGGCTTGTGAGAGGGCAGACTTGCCCATGCTTTTACTACTTATGTGCTGCCTTGTTTAGACTGATGTAACAAGCATTCAAGAGTGAATCACTTGCCCTTCCATGCCCAAGTGCTCGCTGCTCCATTGCTGCCCCTCTCTCCAAGATCCAACACGGATAGCTTGTATACAACATGGTTGTCTGGAGCTCTCAACTGGCCCCACATGGTCGTCTCCCATTGATGTGAGTCAGGCGCTCCACGTGCCTGTCAAACTGTGGTTGGGTCATACGACGAGGGCGTGGAAGCAATGGCTGCATGACACTGCCAAGGATGGCGGCTTCAAGTACGCGCTCGTGCTCTGACATGAGCAGTGCATGTCCAAGGGCAGAGCTAGGGTCGACAAACCTTGTGGCCAATCCCAAAGTGTCCATGCCGATGGGCAATGCGGGTGACTGCGCACGTTGTGATTGAGAGGGACGAGCAAAAGATGCTGAGACACTAAAGGAGTAGGGAGGAAGTGCTCAGAGGCACCCGTCATGAACAAAAGGTGACACGGGTGTAGAAGCGGGAGGATCGCTGGACGAGATGAGATCCTGTGCAGATAGGCTGGGTACAACAGGAGTGAGCGGAGACAGGCTGGGCATGACTGGTGTGAACGGACTAAATGGGGTCATAGAGGAGTGCGCAGGAGTTGCGTACTTCGATGGATAGGTGAGGACAAGACAGGGGAGGCCGGAGCTCCAAGCGAGCTTAACGACATGGATGGGAGGGACCCTGGGGAAGGCGTAGGCACCGTGCTGGAAGCCTGGGGACACTCCCAGGGTGAAGGCTGCTAGGAAGGGACATCGGCAAGGACTGCAGGGATAGCACGGACTTCAGGCCTGACCTCCTCTTGCAACCGCGAGAGAGACAGTATGGAGGTAGAACACAAGCGACAATTGAGGTCACAAAGAAACAGATTCTCGAAGAAAAGAGCATCACGGGACTCAATGGCGCGTTGGCACTGAGGGTTCTAGAACTGCCAGGCTTTAGACTTGGCAAAAAAACAAAAGAAGGGATAGAGGTACCCTCGTGAGAAGAGCTTCCAGTGGCGGTCCTTGGGAAGCGAGACAGACGCAATGCTGCCCTTGACCCAAGCAAGGCAAAGGTCAGCATGAATGCCGTACCAACGTTCAGACCAGACTCAAGCAAAGGGTGCAAACGCCATCGCCAAGCATCCTATTTCAACATTGAGAGATGCCGTTCTGCTGGAGTGTGTAGGGAGTCAATGTCTCCAGACAAACCCCTTTGGAATCAAGGAACCGAGCGTTCGGGCCGAGGAACTCACTGCCCCGGTCAATGCAAAAGACACGCAGAGAGCACTGACACAAACGTTCAGCTTACACAAACAAGGACTTAAGGACAACACTCACATTGCACTTTTGAATAAGAGCAAAGATCATTAAAAACTGGGGAGAATTCATCAGTAAGACAAAGAACATACCTCCTGACATCCATGAAATCAATGTCAACAAGGTCTAGGGAGTGAGAGGAATAGGAGTCAAAGGAGGCAAAAGGAAAGCTATTCATTCTTCCTCTGGCACACTTAATACAGTCAGGGGATTAGGGCAAAGGAAAAGTAGATGGGGACAGGTCCATAGCGCGCTGAAGCAGGAGCATGCTGGTGATGGCATCTGTGTGTACATGGCCAAGACCGCGATGCAAGAGCTGAATAGTGTCAGGGGAGAGAGAGGGCGCAACATGAGCAAGAGAAGACCTAATAGCGAAGGCAGAGGGGAAAGAAGAGGTAGACGGGAAAGCTTATCACACTTGACACCTCGGACGACGACACGAACTGAGGTGAAAAGACTGGCAATGTCATCACACTCACTAGTTGAGAAATCCATTCACTGATAATCGAGGGAGGTCACCGATGACAGGCTAAGCTCCATGGAAGGCACATAAATAGAACGCCAGGCAAAAATATCACACCACTAGGGCCACAAAATGGACAACGCCAATGCCATGGACAGAAAACAACTGGCCGGACTCTGTGCGCACAAAGTGAACAGATCTGGCGGGACCTTATGAGACGAAGACGGAATGGACTGACGTTATGTGGTAGGTGGTTCCTGTGGGCCTAGAAGCCACTGGAGACGTGAACATGAGAAAAGATACCATAGATTGTGACAATACCAATAGAGGGAGGAGACAATGCATTGATAGCAAGACAACGACCGAGAACAATAACCTGTCAATGCGAAATCCATGGGACAAACATGGACAAAAACCCAAGGACATGAGGGGAGGGGTCTCCAAGAAGGACGGTGTCAGTCTGACAAACAAGACCTCCGGCGAACAAAGTCACAGTCTCACCTCCTTCATTACAAAGGTGACGGTACTCAAGAAGAGAGTATTGCAGCTGGCGCTCGCCGTCGTCAGATGACATCGATGACTGGGAGGAAGACCGCACGGAAGAAGGATACCGTGGATGAGTGAAGTAGGCAGTGAAGGTGGTCTAGCATAGACGGGCACTCCATAAGGCGACGGACAACCCCAGGGATACAGGACCAACGGACAACTGGAAGGAATGCCAACGGTGCGTAGAGAAGGAGTCGGATGACCAAGAGGAGGTACTCGAGCCAGAGATGGCTGCGGAAGAAGAGGAAGTGCCGCTAGTACGTTCCCAGTGAGCATCGTGGCACGTGCAAGGCATAGGATATCATGGGGCAAAGGGAACACATGGACATAGTGCTTGGATGAGCCGTGATTCCAGCACACCATCTCACCAGGAACGTGAGACGGTGTAGTGTCTTTGGCCTTCCCCTTGTCCTGGCCATGACCTCGGCCACATCCACGTCCATGGCCTTGAGAGACAAGGACTGTGGTAGTAGAGGTCAAGGACAATGAGGATGAAGAGGAGGAGAATGCAGCGGTAGAGGGAGGAGAGGAAGAGGCAGTGGTGTCAGTGGCAACTCCAGCCACTGCCGTATGGTGTAGGCGTTTGTTCTTTAGGTTAGTCCACCAGGTGGCAAGCCTCTCCATGGTCAGGTCCTAGAGGGCACGAACACCAGGTGGGGATTTGGGAGGCACGAGTCAAGAGGCGAGGCGTTGCTGCTCGTCTGCCTTGACGTCAAGGAGAAGGTTAGATAGCTCGAGAATCAACATGTTGACCACAGTGTGCATAGCCAACAACTGACCTGGCGTAGCCTCGCCGAGCTCGTGACGTAGTGTGAGCTCGCGTATCCAATACACGTCAACTGTTTCATCCGCACGCATCAAGGGCGTGTGGATCTACACTGTGAGCGCACTATCGGCCGCTTGACCAGTGACGGTGGCACGACGACGCAGCATGGAATATACACCGACTGGGTCTGCTTGACGCTGGATAGCGGGATCTGCATTGTAAGGTGTCAAGTTGGTTGAGGATTGTCTCTGGCACATCAGCAGTGAGGGTGCGGAAAGTGCGAGCAGACTCGTCAGTGATAGGCGTGAAAGACGGGAGAACTGGGAAATGGTACTCCCACATCCTATTGTTTGAATTCGAAATATCATTCCATCGTGCTTTGTGCCTCAACTAAAATCTTGAAGTGTGCAAAACGTTGCGCAAAATTTGCTGACAGATTGGGAAGGCCAGGCTACTTATCCACAAGCATGTCGCTGCCATCATGTTCATGCATTATGTCCATCCCGGGTTTTTTGTTAATGCTGACCACATAGACATTGACCTCGTGCCGATGGGTGATTGCAAGTACGCACACAAGTGTTCAGAGGAGGTGGTGATTGTGGCCATGGACGACAAGCACGGAATTACCATTGTCATTGGCTCATCAATGGTGGGTTGCCTGCTACCGCTTTCAACTCATCTATGCAGGCAAGACAAAACACATCCACCCATACAATGAGGATGCACACCAAGCCAAGGGACGTCATTAACTCTACTTGACACACACCTAAAACCTTTTTGCAAACTCCTCCACCACACGAGGGTGGGAGACACATGTGGTAAATCCTTGGTACTCAAAGATGTGTTGTGCTCAAGGGTTGGAGTTGGGGAAGAAAGAGCTAGTGCTTTTTATTGATGGATGGCGCCCTCATACAATGCCTAAGTTCAAGGAATGGCTAGAACCTAGGTTCCCCACATTCGCTTTTTGTTTGTACCTTCTGTTTGTGCCTAAGGCACAACCAGTTGATGTTGGACTGCACAGGCCCTTCAAGGCCGACATTCATGCCTCTTACCTAGAGTGGCATGCACATGAGGTTAAAAATGATGTTGAGCAAAGAGGGAGTGGAAGGCTCAAAATGGACATGGGGAAGACGAGGAACTTGGACATGGCATGGATTTTGAAGTCGTGGATGAAACTAAAAGAGAACAACCCTCCGGTGGAGAATGCTTGGATATGTGTGACCTTGATCGTTGCACGGATGCCTCATTTTGTGAGGCTGTACTCCTTCAACCAGGCACCAATTCATTTCCTGAAGAGAAGGCAGTTCTAATTGTGCAAGGCAAGTAGATAGCATGTTGTGATGGTCATGCCTTTGAAGTACCATTGTGGTCTCTCTCTTTCACACCTCATCTTGTGAAGAAACTGCAGATCTTGCTTCTAGTGAAGTGAAAGTCAAACAAGTTTTCAAGAATTGTGAATGGTGACATGGAAGTTTAAGCCCGAATCATGGAAGTGTTCCAATCAAAGGACTAATTAGTTGTATTTGCAATGGATAGTTGAAGGGCTGGACAAGCGAAATACCCCTATGTTTTCTGTTTTACGTAAGCCTTGCCCCCAGTATGTAGATTAAGGAATGTATGCCTCCAAACAAAGCTTTGACGCCGATTTCACGTCGACCCAATGAGGCATGCATACCTCTTCGGACTGATGATGTTAGCATGGCCATCTGAAAACAAAGAAATCCTCTTTTGAGGGGTTTGTGATTGTTGGAGGGGTTGGTTTACATGCAAGTTGCATGGGGGATCCAGGACTCCCCATGCGTCAAATGAGAACTCTCTCAATCCTGCTCTTGTGGGGCCTTCTTGGTTCCCGTGCAAAACTAGAACTATAAAACCCCGAATGCAAGTTGGGGTGTGCTTTGATTAGGATTTGCACGTAAAAAAAGTTTGCCTGTTAGGAGAAAAGCAGAACAAGCGCTTGTGCTTGATCTCGAAAATGGGCATTTTCGCTCGATGGTGATCGAGCGATGACCTCATCGCTTTTTTTCTTTGACATGCACATCCCCTAGTTTGATGTAGGGTTTTACG
Organism: Penium margaritaceum; assembly: GCA_023375785.1. NCBI lineage: Eukaryota > Viridiplantae > Streptophyta > Zygnematophyceae > Desmidiales > Peniaceae > Penium > Penium margaritaceum. The sequence continues at coordinate 83,464 of SZWC01009946.1, forward strand.
TTTTGTGCGGGCTCCACCTGTAGAAAACATAAAAGCCCCTAAATCAGACTAGAGAGTTTGCGTGTAAAAAAAAAAAAGCAAAGAGATCATCGCTCGATTGTAGCTATCACGTGGGAGCAATGAAACCATGAGGAGCAGAGGCAAGGCATGAGGTAAATCGCTCTTCCATGCCTTTCATTAAAAGGGGTGGGGGCATTCCGTCAATTTGTTGTTCAAAGTGGGAGCATGACATCAGCTGAACCCTAGTAGAAGTTGCAAAAATGTTTAGGAGAATAGGGAAAACACAAAGAGCATTGCAAGACTGTCCATAAGAGGAAACTTTTGTGTCTTTTTTAGACAGGCTAGTCGCGGTCCCCGCCATATTGGGGGCATCATTGCATACATTTTACCAATTTCATGGACTATAAACTTCAATCTCATCAATGACTGGGTTAAATTCAGTTGTCTTTCCAAATACCAAACATGAATACCTTAGAATGAGGTTCAATCGTGATTCATTAGCACGTCTCAGGGGTGAGTATAACATCACAAAATGTGGCCTCAACGATCAATGTGACGAACTTCATCACAACCAGGCTAAAAAAAGTTCTGTTCCATGCCCTTTCATCATGAGTACCTGTCCACGAGCAAATAGTAGGGCATGTGCGACATGTTTTTGAAGATTTTCCAAATTCCCCTCAAGTGACGGTGTTATGTCATTAATCTACACAGGTGTGGCACCCTATCATCAAGTCTTCCCTCGTGTTGCATGAATAGGCTGGATATGTCCTTTTGTAATTAGTGCTCGTCCATGAATGAACGTTTTTCAAGTGATAGTATTGGGTTGTATGCCCCCTGTTTTGTGGAAAACATGAGTAATGCCCCGGGTTTGAGGTTCAAATGAAGAATGTCCCTGGCTCCACACTTTAATGGCAGAATGCCACGAGTCCCCAGACTATGAGAAGGCTGCTCCCACTCTGGTAAGTCATGTGTAATATGACCCTCGATAGTAGCCGTCCACGTCATACTAGGGGCATTTAAAACAAGTTGATTGAATTCAACGACAACTTCATGGTCTATGAACTTCGATCTCTTTGACGGCTTTACTGTCGTCAGTGATATCGAGTGTTTTGGAATAAGGTTCAAACGTGCTTCATTACCATGTCCAAGGGATGAGTGCATTTTCACAGATTTTGGCCTCAAAGAGAGATGTGACAAGTGTTTACATGAATAGGCTTGAAAAAAGAAAAAAACATTCTGTTCCGTGTCCTTTCTCAACAGGTGCTTGGCCATGGGTGAATAATGGGCGCATATGCCATGCATTTTCAAGATTTCCCGTAATCCACTCAAGTGATGGCATTTTTCCATTAATCTACAAAGTGGTGGCATCTTGTTGTTGAGTTCTCCCACGTGTTGCATGTCGAGGCTGGCAAGACATGAGGTTCCCTTCTATGTCCTTTTGTAAGAAGTGCTTGTCCACGTGTGAATACCGAGGACATACGTTACTTTTCTTCAAGATTCTCCAAACTTCATAGAAGTGATGACATTATGTCATTAATCTACAAAATCATGGTTTCCTGCCATTCAAACCGGGGACACAGACCATTTCAACTACAAACATGTGGCATTCATCTCAAATGTGGTGCAGGCTGGTTGCATTTCACCAGTATACTGATAGCATTTTGCAATTGATTTACAAGTCTATGGCATCCTATCCTAAGTTTACAAACCAGGTTCACAGTTTGTTTATCATCATCTGTGTGGTATAAAGTGGGGGTAGATAACCAGTATGTCCAAAAGGCATGAATCGACCTTATATTGCCAATCAAAGAACATGTATGGTTCCTCCTTGCCATGTGGAAAGAACACAAAATGTTCTGCAATAAAACTAAAAACAAAGTAAGTAAGAGTTTTCCATGACCCTTCTGCTATACTTGTTTATCCAAAAAAACATTCTTGATCAAAAGTGATCTCCTGTTGTGTTATGCTCACAAAAACGTAGGTGGTTCACAGGTTGATCATGAGGAGCAGAGGAAAATTGGGTAGTTTTGGTTATCTGGCCCCCGTCTTGTGGATTAAATGAGGAACACCCCAAGTTTTATGTTGCAATAAGGAATGCCTCCGGTTTAAAAATCTAGTCACATGATGCCACGAGCTTGTATATAATTAGAAGATTGTCCTCAACCTGAAAAACTACGTGTAAGTTGACCCTAGTTAGTAGCCGTCCACGTCATGAGGGGGACATTAGTGCATTAATTTTACCAGTTCAAACTGAATTTGGCAACAACGTTATGGTCTTCTAACTTCGATCCAATTGACAGATACATACCCTTCAATGGTCTTTCAGAATAACAAATATGAATGTCTTGTGGTGATGTTCAATTGTGTTTCATGAGCATGTTCAAGGGATGAGTTTGTTTTCACAAAAGATGGCCACGACGATGCATGTGAATCCTTCTTACATGACCAGGATAGTTAAAAACAAAGGTTTCTTTCCATCTCCTTTCTTAGTAAGTGGTCATACACGGGTAAATGTGGAGGTCATAGGCCACATACTTTTCAAGATTTCCCAAATCATACGCTAGTGATGGCATTCTGTCATCAGTGTGCAATGTTGTGGACAAGTTTTCCTGCATGTCACACAACTAGGTTGGAAATTATAAGGTTCCATTTTATATCCTTCCTTACTTATTGCTCGTCCATGGGTGAACACTGGGGGCATATGTTACATGTGTTTTGGGATTTCCTAAGATTCACTCAGGTGATGACATTGTGTCATGAATCTACAAATTTTTGGCATCCTGCCATTAAGTTTTTAGACAGGGGCACAGTTAACTTAAACTACGAGCATTTGGCATGTCTCTTAAATGTGGTGCAGACTGGAGGCATTTCACAAATCCGGCCAAGAATACTTGAGGCATTGGGACAAATGTAATCAACAGTAAGTTCACTTCGATGACACGTGTCAGAAAAATTGAGTGCATGAGTACAATAACATAAACCAGAAGGAGGCATTCATGGTGTTGTTATGGGATGATGAACACACAAGTGACCTTTTAACTCTTCTCCCACACATCAGGCAAGTGATTTTTACACATGGAGGTCTCAACTGTCATGGTAGTGCTTGCACAGCAAGCTATGTCACCAAAACGTCTCACCCAAAGTGCATGATTTCCAACAAAGTTAGCTTTTGTTGTATCCAAAAACTGGGTATCAGTAAGAGATCATGCGCTTTACCTTACAAAACATGTGTGAAAACTTATGAATACATGTGCCAGATTGTCGCCTTATCGTTTATGCATCGGCTATCCCTCTATTGCCGCTTCACTGTGATACCAAGTCTTACGTCAACCGAAACATGGATGGTTGAGAGGGATGAGGTGCTAAGAATACTATACAAGGATTTGGGACGATTGGATGATGTGTATTTGCCAATAGATGTACTTCAATGACAGGTGTCGAACATGCTAAGTGCATATATATTATAATGACGATCACAGTGAGGTATATGTTGGGACTTGGATGATCGACCCGAGAAACATGTGCGACATTGCATCGTAGGTGGTTGCTTCAAGAAACTCAGTTGAGAAGTCAGGTGGTTTCTATAATAGCGAGAAACGGTGATACAAAAGTCTAGCGCCATGAGAAGTGTACAGAACAGTATCAAAACATCAATGCGGGTTACGACACATCTATGGACCCTTTTGGAATGTGGTTGAATGTGCCAAAATCTTTGGGAGCATAACACCGAAGGTCGCAACAGGTGGCCTGAATACCCTCATCCAAACGGCATAAAAATCCCAAGGTGGACGCACGGAGGGCCATGCATGTAAGGATTGAAATGCCTACTCATGGAGTTTAGGTACTCGTGTACGTTTGGGATGCAACACGATGTGGGAGCAGGTAACCATTTGGGACCTATACGAATACATGCCTCAATATTCCCAAAACCACCCAAATTCTTGGTGGGGTTTCTATTGGCATCTAGTCATCTGTTACATTTCTGACATATGCAAGTCCTCAAACTCCACTAGTGGGCATTTTTTTCATTACATTCATGGTCCACCACGGGATGACCTCAAGATTTTTACGCCAATCGGCCGGGCATTCTTGCCACTTGCCCCGACCTCGAATATTTTGATCGAGATCATTCTGACACCTTCAACCACTTTCCAAGATGGTCAACAGAACTGTCATAAACTACATCAAATTCTTTTTTTTGTTTTTTCCACTTCTTGATGGCGCTGGAATTTCATGGAACCACACCTCGATATTCTCGAAGCCCACCGAATTCTTGATAGAGCTTGTCAAAACAGGCATACACGGTACGACCTCGCACGCGTCCCTCGTCTCGAGCGCCAATGACCCAACACATGCCTCATTCAAATTCTCTTAATTGTATATGTGAGCTCGACTTACTCGACACTTGTCATCAAATTACACATACTGCTTAACATGAGTTATCCATTTGTCCCAATTCCTTGAACTGTCTATTGTCTCGCACCTCATCCTTGTGAACCACCTACGTTCTACTCGATGTAACGCTAGGTAACATACCGTATTGTCACCCATATTTGATTTATATCATTGTTTCTTTTTGTCCATGTATTCTTATGAGTATTCTATCTGGTTTGGGTGAATGAGGAGTAAAACTAGAAATCTCCAGAAATTTTGGCTCAAAGGGATTTGCGCTCATCACATAGAGTGAATGGAAGTAAATCCAGTGAATCCGAGATGAGCGCAAGACCAGTTTGTGTGGTTGCAGCATCGAGAGAAACAAAATGGATTATTGTCTCATGCCAAAGGACTGTGAAGGCAGACAAACACTTGAATATAAAATGTACAACCCCTACAGAGGGGCAGGACCTGAACTGATGGACAAACATGGAAATCACTGAATACCGAAGTGCCCCATTTGGGTGACCACATCAAAATTTCAAAAAGCCCGATTTTGGGGTGAAATGAACAATCACAAAAATACTTTCTCAAAAGTGCACTAACATGCGCGACGGTACGGTAGCGTAGTGGTGCTAGATGGACAACCGACTTTAAAACTACATGGAAAAAACCTTGTAGAGTCTTCCAAGCATCTCCGTTGTTTAGAATATTGTAGACCTTACGATGACAAGAGTGAGCAGAGCGAGTGCATCCAGGAAAACGAAGCAACCACCAGCATACACTCCGACGATGGATCATCGGTAGCATGCAAACACCGATGCTCTCCGGATGAACTAGACAGAAGCGACAACCTTCACGGCAAATGGCACAACAATGATGCACCTGAGGACCAACCTTGTGATGGACCCCATGGGCCCCATGACCCCATGGGCTTAGTGGACCCTTGTGATGGAACCCATGGGCCCCATGACCCCATGGGCTTAGTGGACCCTTCGTCCTCACCATTGTTCATCGAGAAAACATGTAGCACAAAAGGAGACACTGGCCTCCAACAACTCAACATGGGATGGAGGAGCTTTGGACGTCCCATGCATTCAAAGTAGTGCTCGGTGAGAGAAATCTCCAACTCTTGAGTGAATCCCACATTTGATGGGCACTTCCCCAGCCGTTTGATGTGGTAAAGTCAAAGGGACCAACGGTCAGGGTGTGTCTAACAAGCTTGGAGGTGTGCTTCACTATTCTTGGTGTCAACAACAAAGAACGAAATCGATCTCGCAGCGTTGCCTTTACGTGGTGCGATTTAAGTTGGTGGTCCGTTCTAAAGACCATCCAACGACAGCAAAAGGCCGACGGAGCCAGATCAACGGCTCACGGAACTGCTCTCACATCTTCAATCATTAGCGTACTACCTCTCGAGAAGATAAATCCGACGTGGCATGTCTCTTTCATACCACGGGAAACATAGAGCCTCTTTGCGCGCATCACACTTACCTACAACAAGAGATGTGACACGCGGTAAAGGCTCCAACGCTTGCGTAGACAGTCAAACGTGACGGAGTATACGTAGCGTTTCCGTGAAATCATCACCGGTAGCAAACTCATCCTCGACAAAATATATATCTATTACGACGATGGCCTTAAGTGAGACATCCAAAGACGAGTCGCCATCTTTTGCATCCTTTGATGACTTTGTGCAAATGATTTGAGCAGCCAATAGCATCGACAGCGGCAACTGCAATGCCCCGATTCAGGAATCTGACGGCTAGCGACCCCAAAGCCACAACCCCTCTCATGGTCGAGGAAATTCTTGGTCGACAGAAACCTTGTCTTTGATGGAGATTGACACCATCAACCAATACAATAAACGGCTCCGTAGGACTTACTGGAAGCCTAGTCATATCTCGGATGATAGTAATAAACGGTGTCAGAAGACCGAAAAGAGAGGGCAGTCAGAGAGAAAAAGTGAAGAGACAAGAACAAAATGGGGCAAGAGTAGATAGAGAGACTGCTTTCTGATAAACATATTCTACACCGATTGTTTACCCATCTAATCGGCTATAATTGCCGGGGTCAAGGGTTTCTAAGATCGCATGTTTCGACGAGGGAAACGAGGAAGAACAACTAGTGATACTAATATGAGTACAACAGAGGGGTTGTAAAAGTCACGGAATGGTACCGGAACTATTTGATGGAGGAGCTTCTCGTAGATTTGTATGTAACGACTTGGTTCGGAAGCTGGGTTTGCACACCAAACCAGGAATGTTTGGAGGAAAAATCATCGACAAACAACTATAGATCCGTCGAACTTGGGAACCACTCCGACTGCGAATGGGAGATAAGCACGACATAACGGTCTAGAAAACATGTCTAATGAGCGACCACAAAGCTATTCTTGGGTGAGATTTCCTGTACCGGCATAGTCCCCAGGTGCATTGGAGTAGCGAATCGGTCTACATCAGCATTGCTGGCATACACCACATCTACCTTTGGTCAAGCAACCTACCATTCAACAGCAGCCATGGGAAGAAGAAGAGGTGGAACCAGCAGAGGAAGTTGCAATAGCAAAAAATACCAATAGACATCTTTGGACGAGGCTAAGAGAAAACTGGGATGAGACGCTCATGCATGGTTAGTCCACGTGGAGACCAGCAAAGTGGAAGATATCATAGCTACCAAAGCAACCACATCAGCCTCGACACCTGAAAAATTTACAGTCGTACCGGAGTTTTTTGCAGCACTCGTTGAGGGATCCAAAGGGGTTTTACTGAAAAAACTTCTCCAAGTGTTATCTCGGTGACAAAACGTCAATCAGCAGATGTACCTGAAGTAGAGAAGTAGACAGACTATGAAGGGGACTCACTGGACGAGCGATCATAAGCTGACCAAAATCAACAAGCAACTGGATGAGATACTTGGATAGGGATTCATGAGGCCTTACACATCACCGTACACAATGCTTGTAGTTTACTGTGAACGAGAAAACTATGGAGATGCAAATGTGTGTGGATTACCAGGCATTGAACAACATCGCCATGCCCGAAGTTTCTGCAAATTTGAAACATGAATTTGCAATAACTAGATCCATGTGTTTGATAAGGGCGTTGAGAGGACACCATTTTTCACCAGATACGGGTACTTCAAGTTCACGGTCATGTAGTTTGGATTCACAGGCGCCCTCATGACATTCATGGCGGTGATGAACAACATGTTTCACCCGTACCTTGACAACTTTGCCGTGGTGTACCCTGATAACATCTTGGTTTATTGCCATATCCTGGAGAAGCATAATGGACATCTCTGACAAGTTCTTGAGATTCTACAATGAGAGACATTTTTCAGAAAGCTTTTGAATTGGGACTTTGGTCGCCTTTTTGTCGAGTGTTTTGGCTACATCATTGTCAGTAGACTGATCACCATGAACCCAAAAAAAAGGTGAAGACAATTGTTGATTGGCCGACGCCGACCAATGTTTGGGCCGTCCACGTATTCTTGGCTCTTGCAACTACTGCCATCAATTTGTAAAGGACTACGTCCGGGTGTTAGTGCCTCCCTCTGATCTTGCTCATAATAAAACCGAGTGGAGTTGGGAGGACACTGAACAAGAAGCACTCAATTCTTTGAGAAATGTTGTATCCGGGTGCCAGCCTGACAATTGGCAAATCTAACGGTGGACTACATCATGGCGATGGATGTGTCCAGTTGAGTCATTGGAGCCGTTCTGCACCAAGACAACAATGGTGGAGAGCAACCGGCCACGTACATGTGAAGAAAGTTCCGCGGGCCGGACTTCAACTACGCGGTGCACAAAAAACAATGCTTGGAGTCGTGCCCGAGTTTAAGACGTGGCAGTGTAACATGAAATGCTGACAATGGATCGTCTGCACCGACCACCACGTAGTGCAATACTTGCAATGCTTAGCCAAATCCCAACCGTTGACAAACTCGATGGATGGAGTCTCTCGTAGTGGCATACAAAGTGGAGTATGACAGCGAATAGTGGCCAAAAAAAATGGCGGATGCTCCAAGTCGTCTACTAGACCTAATGGCCGAGATCAGCATGGCGATCCATCCTGTGTTCCACATAAAAAAACTCTAGCAATATTGGGATCCTAGCAAGAACTTCCCCGCTAGAGACGTCGCACCACCACCACCTCATGTACAAGTGTGAAGGAATACGGAGTACCATACTGTCACCCATATTCATGTAAAATGATTTTTTTTTTGTCTTCGCCCATGTATTCTTGTAAACATTCTACCTAGTTTGGGTGAATCAGGAGTAAAACTATAAATCTCCAAATATTCAGCTCAAAGTGATTTGTGTTCCCATTCACATACAGTTAATGGGAGTAAATCCAGTGTGAGCGAGATGGGTGCAAGAGCATTTTGTGTGGTTGCCACATCAGGAGCAACAAAATGGATGGATGTCTCATGCCAAAGGGTTGCAAAGGAAGTCAAACACTTGAACATGAATGTACAACCGCTACAGAGGGGCAGGACCTGAACTGATGGGCAAATATGACAATCACAGAATACCGGAGTGCCCGGTTTGGGTGACCACATCAGAATTTCAAAATGCCCGATTTTTGGGTGAAATAAAAAATAACAAAAATGCTTTCTCAAACGTGCATTAATATGCCTGATAGTACGGTACGTGATTGAAGACATCCTCGGATATCAACGTCGTGGGAAAACGATACACTATCTGATCAAGTGACATGTATATGCCGTCAAGCACAATAGGTAGGAGTCCTATGACAACCTTGGAGACATTGATCATGTCATCAAAGGATAAAACTGTCGTCACCAGTCCACGTCTGCTAACGTGCCGGGATGTTGCGACTATAAGGGGGGAAAAGTGTCACAATCACAGTGTACAGGATTCCCTAAACTCTGGAAGTGGGCATTTCTATCATTCCAGTTGGTTCCCACCATGCGACGACTTCAGGACTTTCTAGCTGATGAGTAAAGGGCGGTTTGGCCACCCGCCCCGATCTATGGGATTCCATTATAGAAGGTTTTGATAAATTCAAACACTTTTTAGAATGGTCGACAAAAGTGTCGCAAAACGTATCAACCGATATTGTTTGGTTGACTTCTCAAAGGCGTTGGACTGCTATAAAATCGTGCCTCAATGCTGTTTATGTTGCGTACCAGACGTACACGAGTCCCGAATCTTTCCAAGTGGGCCTTTCTGTTAGGGTACAAGTCACACATACCCGAATAGTAGAAACATAAAACATATTTGCCCTTCGTCCGGTGTAAAATAACCTAACCATCCATCGGCCGTCGCTACCGCCACGCCATTAACAAAGAAATCAGATAAGAATGCACGGTAAGGCCGCATGCAATGCGCTGACAATGCACGGCATGCGGCGCCCCCCGCTTGTATCACAAACCCCTTCATTGAAGGATTTGTGATACTAGCAAGGGGAGGTTTGTTTACAGTTGAGGGGAGTTTGAGACTCCCCATGCGTTGAAAGGGAACCTGCTGGGCCCCGTGGTAGCTGGGCCCAGCAAGTTCCCGCAGAAGCCCACACAGAAACAAAATCCTAAAGCCCTGAATGTAATTTGGTGTAGGGTTTGAATGCGATCTGTGTGCTAAGAAATAGGTTTACGCGTATAAAAATGTCAAAAACAAAAGAAGGGCATTATCGCTCAAACGTGAGGGAGCGATGACCCTTTAGTTTTTTACACGTAAACCCCCAACTTTGTTTTAGGGTTTTATGTTTGGCACGGGCGGAGCTCGCGCTGAACATACAAAACCCTAAATCAAATTGGGGGGTTTACGTGTAAAAAAAAACAGAGGGGTCATCACTCCCTCGCAATTCTCGCGTGGGAGCGATGACCCCATGCGGTTCTTTTCCTTTCTCGTCCATCAACACATGTCGCGTGTTGATTCTTGTGAGCTTGTAGTGGCAAAGCCACCACGTGATGTGATGCAGCAAGGGGGTCCCCTGTTGCATCAGAGCACGCGGTGGCTCTTCCGCTACGAGCTCACAAAAATCAACATGGTATCAGAGTAGTAGGTAGTGCTCTCAGCAAGTGCAGCAGCAGGAGCAGATGTAGACTACTTTGGTGGTGGAGACGTTCTCTACCATCCTTGTAGAAGCGCTCGACAAGAGGTGGATTTGACGCCACTTTGCAGAGGCGTGTGGTTAGCGTTCCACATATGCAGCAAGCATGGAGAACATAGAAGAGGAGAATGCTTGGACAACTTCTCCTACACAATAAATTTTGTGCGGGTTACACATGGGTCAAGAGGAAGGGCGCCATGTAGCAGACCGTGCACAATGCCAAGCGGCAAAGGCACAACGCTTGGTTGAGGAGGTGCAGCATTTGGAGGAGCAAGAAGCTTCAGCACGGTGGGCTGTGGAGCAAGAAAGGGAGGCGCTGAGGCAGCAGATTGCCGATCAAGAGCTCCTTCGTCAACAGGGGCAGCTGGCCTATGCAGCTCAAGCATCGAAGACGCACCAACCAAAAGAGTCACATGCAGCCCAAGAAACTCATATAACACAACTTCAGCATCATCTAACATGGACGCAACAACAACAGTTGCAATAGCAACAGCGTCATAAACAACAGTAGCAGCAAAAGCAGTTGCATTGGCAACAAAGTTTGCATGCATCAGCTACACATCTGCCTGGAGAAAGCACTCGCCAAGTTGTGCAACCAGCCATGTCTCCACAAGTGCAGCTGGCAGCAGCACCACAAGGAGGCATGCCACGGCCGTTTGTGGCTCAAGAGCCACAACCTGCCCACATTGTGCCACCCATGGCACACGCTCAGCAAGAGCTCCAAGCACCAGTGCCGCATGCCTTTGCGGCCCAACAAGTGCCTGTACCTACGGGAGGAGGGGTCCCACCGCATCTTGCACCTTCTATGGAGATGGAGTGCTCCAGCTTGGGTCGACGACAACATGTGTCTCCTTCCACGAGGTGCGGTGCAGACGTCCAAGGTGATGGTCTGCCCGCAAAACTCCCCGAAGAGAAGAGCACGATGGAGATTGAGAGCTACAATGCCCGTGTTGCACTATCTCATCGTCCATCCGTGCCACCAAGCCTGTCCATGAGCTTGGAAAACAGCTTCCATGTGGCAGAGCCAACCCTAGGAGTTGAAGAGGCAAGGCGTTTGGCGAAAGAAGCGTTGCACACGCTTCAAGAAACCTCCGCACGTCAAGCTCATGAATGTGCGATGAAAGACTTGCGGCAACAGTTGTTCCATGAAAACCTCGCACTTCTCCTTTGGAGGGGGAAGCGGAAGCAACATGAATCCCATGATTTGGAGCTTCAACACCAGCTGTACCAGATTGAGGAGGAGATGCAACAAGAACTCCACCTCTCATTGGTGTAGCAGCCAGCAACAACTGTGCAACTATCGCAAGCGGGAGTGGCATTGGTCATGGTACAAATGGCCAAGACAATACAGTTGCTATTGCAAGCATCTAAGTGTACCAACCTTGGGCAAGAGTGTGGGCTAGGACCATCATGTGCTACGGAACAAGTGTCTTTCACGGCACCCGGTTTGAGACCGGTCGACACTGTTTCTCATGGTTTCAAGGAGGGAAGCATAGTGACTCGACAGCTAATTGGCGCACATGAACTGCTTTACCAACATGAGCAAGAGATGTGTGTGTCTGCACCTGCACGCATCTCTCAGTTGCAACCACGGGTGGCCCGACCTAAGCAGCTGTGCAATCACATGTGCCAGGGGGAGCCATACCCAAGATCGCAAGCACCATTGCTGTCGGAAGTCACATATGCTCCTTCATTGTCGGAGCTTGTCATGTCTCGAGAAATGCTATCAGCCGCATCTGCACTTGTAGGAATGCAAAAGCAAGCAACGATGGCCAATGCAACACCGAAAGAGGTAATGGGGCAACGGCCGGAACTTGTAGCTTTGCAAGCAAAGCCTTTGGCTTGTCCAGCAACCGTGGACACGGCGCAGTGCCAATGTTTGGCGCAAGCACTTGGCCCAGTCCAATCTCGCTTTTAATAATCACGCGAGGGAAGCACATCGGGAACGTCAATACTTTCCAAGGAACCACGGCAACCGACAAATTTGCAACGGCTCAATGCAAAAGGATGGAGTGCACATCTGCCATGCTATGCACCGAAGCAGGGCCAAAGCAACGAGCCGCCAAGGAGGATCAGGACAAAGTTGCAAAAGAAGAGAAACCATGTAGACGATGCCACTTCTCCACATCTTTGAACATGCTACAAGGAGTAGCAATTTGATGTGAAGAGCATCACAGCTCTCAGCGAATCGTCATGTCATCGGTGGAAGAGGCAACAAAGTGGAAGCAGCAAATCAGCTCACCACCATCAACCAGCAAGTCAGTGGTGCCAACACAACGTCGACAAGGCTGAGTGTTTCAGCAATAACTCAGCTTGTCAGTTCCGCATCTTCACTACCCACCTTTTAGCACGCATCGGGCAGCAGAGGAAGTGGAAGAAGAAGAGGAAGAAGAAAGAAAGGGAGGACCCAAAAAGGTCCTCAAAGAAGTGGCTGCGAGGACGGCCTGGAAGACAGCAGTCGCACTCATGAGCCGATGCTACTACGCAACGGCATTCGGACGCATGCGACGTCCAAGGGGAGTGAAAGGTCCTCTACAGACCTTGAACTAGCCTTTCCAAAGGAGCAATGCTACGCAAAAAAAATCCGGCCGGTCGGCAGGTGGTTGCAATAAGCGCACCTTAGCGTAGGTGGCGTGAATTCTGGAGCCATACTCAACGGGCTAAAGATCCGGTGGAGACATGCGAACTCCAATGGAGTGTGTGGCAGTAGCATTGCGAGGTCTCTTGCTGTACCATAGTTCTCCAAGGCTTCACCGACAAGGGGGAGGAGTCCGGAGGAGGAGACGTTATCTACGCTCGAGGGAGGGAAAGAGATTGTCTTGCCACACGATTTTCAATTTTGCCACAACTCATCCACAAGCATCAAGGATTGCAGCTGAAAGGGGGATAAAAGGAGATAAACAAAGGTAGTTGCTATTTTCTCTTGGATCTAGATGTCGACCACAGTCTACGAAGGCGGATTCCATTGCTGCAACTCGTTACAAGCGGCTGGCAGCAGTAGATGTTGTTTCAAAAATTGCAGCAGCTCTTGTCGGGCCTTTTTACAAAATCGGCCTGACCACTTGCGATGGCGCAGGATGATGACACCATCGACAGGAGCAGCCGCTGTTGTTCTTGTCCATGTGCAAAAGTGGCGCTTGCACTGCACAATTGGAACGGAGCGACAGAAAGAAAAAAAGGTAACAGTGGTCGACATAGCTTCTCGTGGATCGGCCAGCGCTGAATGCGACCACCGCACTGCGGTCCTGGACCGCTGTTGCAGCTGGCGAGCCACTCCGGCAGGTCAGCCAGCAAAAACAGCG
>SZWC01009947.1:12148-51671 GCA_023375785.1 Penium margaritaceum
CAGTGCCGCAATTCGGAGGATTTCATGCCAATGCACCTCATAGTTGTTACTGAGGATCATGCATGATAAAAAGGGGGTAATCGGGATTTGGAGGAACTGACCAGGGGGCCAGTTTAACTTATGACCCAATCCAAAGACCCTCATTGGTGGGGATCCTTGCAAGAGCCCACTAGCGAGCCTCGCAATTTGAGATAACTGGTTCTTTTCTCGGTCGATGACATCCTACGTTTATGAGGTGTCGGTCCGCAGCTTCGATCAGTGGAGTAGTTGGTTCTGGTTTTAGCCTTCATGCATTCAATTTCTTTTACGAGAATTCAGCATGAAATAGTTTGAAGAACATCACTTTGTATACAGAATCATTTTTTTATAGAAGGTCTTGTGGCGGAAACCCTTTGGTTTTGTGTGATCGGTCGGATCTCGATTCGGGCAAGTAGGATGGACCAGAAGGGCCTCGTTGTTCCTCATATTGGTTGGCCAGTCTCCACGGTTGGTGAGACGGCCTGTCGAGGCCCTGTACTTGATGAACTAAAAACATGGGCTGCCTTACTGAGCCACAGGACCAACAAGGGCCCTAACGTCAAACTGCTAATGGTCAAACTTAGCGTTTGCATGATCGTAGTAAACAATCCTGCGTAAACTTAGTGTGAAGAGATGTCAAAAAACATTGTCTTCAAAATTTCTCGGCCGCTCGTAAGGTCTCTCTTAAGTTTGCATACGACAAGAGACGTTCAATCCAGATAGCATGAATCTGTCAATGGAGCGGCGTATGAAACGGGTGGTCATCGCTAGTCGTAACGTATTTCGAAAGCAATGTTTTTAACAAGACCTTCCAAGGCGTACTCGCCTACGACATCACCAAATGTCATGGAAGCTGGTCAGGTCGCCGCCTTGCAGAAGTTTGCCCTCGAAAAAGGTAGGGATAAACTGGCTAGATATTCCTCATTTTCTCTGTTCCCTAATCAGAGGTGTCGGATCTTGGCAGGCTTTAACGTCTTCAACTTACCTGATTCTCGGCCCATCCGGTATTCAACCTTGGTAACGGTCGCTACATAAGTAGGATGACTTGAACTGATGAAATTTGTTTTTGGTGGATGAGAATTTTTGGTCATCATTTATTTGCAAAATCATTAGACTACTTGTTTGGGATTTCCTCGTGCTAGCCTTGACACATTTACGATGGTTCGAATGTATTTCCTATTTTGTTTTCTCTAAGTAACCGTCTTAAGCCGCTGTGAAACTGACTCAAACATCTATAGGAATCAAGTATTTTACCAAAAAGTATGCTTTTAAAAAACTTGCCATAAGGGTAGCATACCAACTAGGTTTTTCCCGCCATGTTGGGGTTTGATGCTTACGATATTCGCTGGTAGATTTTTCCATGAGCTTTCGTTGGCCTTAAAATACTTAAATACTTACCTTCTCAAATAGTCGCTTGCCTTGTATACCTTTCTTCATTGCCGCAAATTGTCGTGGCGACTGCTCACGTGATTGCCTCGGATAAGAAGGTAGATATGAACTTGCTCATTTCTCGCAGTTGCCCATTTTTTATTAGTCCCTGTAAAATAGCAGGTATTTCTTCTTCCATCTCCGTATTTCTCTCCAATCCATCTCTTCTCCCATGGACAACTTCCCTTTAACAACCATACATCTCCACAGTTCTTAGGTCTAGATGAAAGATAAGGAAAAGATTACTTGTACCAACCTCATCCAAGCTCTTCGGCTTGGGGATACAATCTGCTTACAAATATACCATCCTATCCTCTCATATGGGACCAACTCCTAGACTATCTTCACGTAGTCACCACATTTTCCACTAGATCCCGACATCTCAACACAAAGCTTTGAATGCACACTTGAGAGTCCCTCTCCACACCCCTTCATCGGCCTGAATCATTTCCCCCATAGGCCACAAAGGCTAAACTCAAGGAAGGAATGTGCACCGCCAAATTGGACACAAAGACACCCCCCACACACGGGAGAGTGCTACACAAGCTACACAAATTCACAATAGCTCACATAATCACTATGCACAGACATCCAAACTAAAACTTTTCCACTTGCACAGAAATGGTTTCACCAACTGCGCTAAACTTTGTCTTCTCTTATAATTACTCATCATCGCTTATCCTGACATTTTCATTATCAAGGATACCCGCCTTGAGCAACAAGACTTAGACTATTGTGTACTATCTTGAAAATACAGGCTACATGTAATCCCATCCCCATCGTGGCAAGAGAAATGTATTCTACTTGTACATAAACCTCACATATCCGTCACAATCATTCTGGACAATCAATCGCAATACATGATTCTCAACGCCTCCATAGCAAACGAGAAAGTCAAGATGTGTGCTTTGTATGCACCCCCACAATACATGGCGCACAGTTTGTTTTGGAACCAACTCCAGAAAACATGCATTGAATTTAAGCCTTGTGTTTTCATTGGCGACTTGAATAACACAAGAACCGTAGTCCTTCTCATGTATCTCTTGACAAAGAGAACATTAAACTCCTCATGGAATCCCTCCAAATGACGAATACCTTTCGAACAAAACATCCACGCTTCTTAGAATTCACATTTTTCTCTCATCCTCACAACAACTATGTACATCTTGATCGCATGTAACACTCCCTAGTCTTCATGTATCTATCGTATCATGTCGTCACATCAAAATACCATAAACACTTTCAGACCATCATGCTGCCAACTACGTCGAGCTCCTCTTACACACCTCCTTCCCAGCTTAAGGCCGAGGATACTTGAGGCTCAACATGTCTCTTCTTCTAAAACCATGCACAGAAATAACCCTCCTTTCACGACGATGGCACACCTCCAAATCCAACATCATAAGAGCTCTAAAAGTATTCAGCCAAAAAGAATCAAGGCGAGCACCAAAAGCCATTGCCCACATGCAACAATGACTAGCAACCGCAAGACGATAACATGCCATCTCCCTCCTTGCCCTCCCCCCCTCAACAGATGTCATTCAATTGGACACATTACTCAATCAATGCCTAAAGACTCATATTGACTTCCTACACCAAATCATAGATAATTGATGGCACTCCCCAACTTGCCTCCCATCGCATGTCCTCACATCCCTCAACAAATCACGAAAGGCGCAAACTATCATTATAGACCTCTTAACAAACGCCGGCATCAAGTTCTCCATTCAACATGAAATTGAGGAAGTAGCTTGCTTGTTGTACCAAAACATCTACAAACGCCACAGACAAGTGGATACTTACTCAAAAACCCTCCCATTGGATTGAGAAAAGTGTGCATCCCTGCATGTCCTCTAGGAGCACCAATCACTCAACAAGATATAGCCAATAACATCATCAACCAAGCCACCAACAAAGCCCTTGGCCCAAATGGTCTACGAGGAGCACTCTACCAAACTCTTTGTGTTAACAATACACATCTCAAATCCTCATTTTTCAAATTCTACTATGATTTCCTCAAACACCCGTCTAGCAATACAACCTTTGCCAAAGCTATCACTACCCTGATCCATGAGAAAGGGGACAAGGACAACATTACCCACTACCGGCCAATCTCCCTCCTGGATGTGCCATGTAAGATCTTGGCAAAACTCCTTGCAAATCGGCTCACTCGTGCTTTGCCATACATAACTCACTGTGACCAAACTCGTTTTGTCAAAGGCATAAACATGTAACACCCTCTCTCTCAACTCCAAAATGTCCAACATTGGGCAATTCAAAACAAACAGCAGCTGTACTTTCTTGCAAAAGATTTTCAAAAATGCACATGATACACTTAGTAGGTCTTACCTGATGCATGCATTACTACATCAAGGGATCCTGCACGAGTTCATGAAATGAGTCTGGTTGCTACAAAAAAACCTAAAACACGATTACTCATCAATGGAATTTTGTCTACACCAACCACTCGGGAGTCCAACAGGGCTGTCCCCTTGCCCCTATTCTCTTCATCTGCGCAATGGAGCCAATTTCCGCATACATGAATTCACACCTTCATGGAGTCCCATCCCTCTCCGTGAGTTATCGGCACTTTTCCGATTATGCCGACAATACAACTTTACTCGTACGCTCAATTCAAGAACTCAACCAGACTCGACAAATAGCTAATCAAACCAGGCTTGGAGTAAGCCCCAGTAAGACAGTCATCCTTCTTGTCGGATATCACACTTGGAATTCTGATAAACCACCATACCTAGAATTGCGAGGCTCTGTCCGGATCCTTGGAATTCAATTACATGCAATCCTAATGTCAAGCATGACATGGGATCGAATCATTGACAAGATTCAAGCTGTAATACCACTTTGGAACAACTGTAGTAGAATAAAATTTGTTGCCATCAACTCATACCTCAACCCTAAACTCCTCAATTACTCTTCAACATTACCCCCTTCACAGGACAACCTAAACACTAACACGAATGCACTAACCCTTTTTCTTCCATCGCACGAGGTCCATACAGACCCAACAAAGTCAATCTACCTTTACACAAAGAAAGCAACAGCATGTGCCAAAATAGACTAGGGCATGGGTGTTAAGCGGCCGTCACATCTAATACATGCCCAAAACACTAATCCCAAAGTGTATGAATTTCTTGATCCAGCTGGGCACAATGGAAACAAACAGTTTTGGACACAGAATTCATGTCAAAAGAAGGACAATTCTTCCTGCAACATCTTACCATCATCAATCTTTGCTCCCTCAACATAGGCAACCACTGATAACAGAAATTAAAGTGGTTTCTGACAACCAACCCAGTTATTCTCCCTCCTAATCTCATCAAGCAAGATATAACCATTGAATATGTGGCGTACAATCAACATCTCCTCAAAACGGACTCACATCCTTTGGTGTTCCTCCACAGGAACATTTTCTTTTAACAAAAGGTGTCCAAGTCCGACACCTTTACCATCAAAACACCCTACTCCAAACAGTGGGCACAGAACCTACACTACGTCAACAAATGGTATTAGACAAATCCTGTCAGCATCTCCCTCTATCTTGGGTATCAAACATGACAAACCCAACCCAACTGGCTGACATCTATGAATGTCTATCGTATTTCACACTTACCTCTCTTAATGGCCTCCTTATCAACATCATTTTTAGGCTCCGACAAAGATTCCCCCAAATTTTGGGAGACCCCAAATCAGCACAACAACCGGGAAACTCTGCCACCATCCATGAGCGCAATCTTACCCTCTGCACAGCTCAAACAGCTGACCAATATACACCCAACAAAATTCTTACCCCGGCATGCCTCATGGACAAGATGTCTCGAGCTATCAAACAAAGAACCCCAACCAAACCGTTAAAAGAATTTAAAATACCTTCCATTTGAGTGACAAACTAGAAGTGACCTTCAAACAAAATAGGAGGACTGTTGAGAGGTACGATTACTGCGCTGGTGACAAGCTCCGATATGGTGAAGACGGCATTGCTTTAGAGATACTGTGCGGAAAGTTACGAATTTTACGGTGACTTCCCGGGACCACGCCTGCTGGGAATTCTCTCCTGCATAGGCCAGATAAACTCTGGCCACCAGCCTTGAAGCAACCTAAAGGGCCTGGAGTTTAATATAGTGTGCTGGCATGCGCAAGGGGGTTGCGCATGCCTCAAGTTAGCTCTAGCAGAGAGGGGAGCTACCTACTGCGTAGCACTACACAGCTACCCATGTCAAGGAGTCCTCTAGCTGACTGGACATGAATCATGCACCCTAAGCATGAGGCCTACACTGCATCATCAGCCACATGCATAGAGCCTGGGTCCTTCAAACTACATGGGCCAATATGGAACAAGATTCAGGAGGCTCTTGATGGACAGACCTGATACACTAGCATGGCAAGATCAGCGGCCGTCAGAGGAAAGCCTGAAGAGCAAGCAACCTCTTTGAGAAACTTCACCTGAAGATCTGACAAAGCTGCCTCAAGGAGGAAGCTTCTCCTTAGAGTAGTAGGGATGCCAGTAACAACTCTGACATATAGGAAGTTTCACCTGAAAGAAGCTTCCTCAAGAGGCAGCAGACCTGAACCACCTGAAGGAAGCTTCTTCTTCAGGTGGTCAACTTGCCAGTACCACAGGTATGAAAGGGGAAGCTCCTCTTAGTTCAGTCTTATCTCAACATCTTCAACCTTCTGCAAGAACTCAGCTATGCTCAAGCATCTAACTCTAGAGCCCTGACCAAAACTCTTTGGGAGATCCCTCCAAGGCCCCTAGCAAGGCCTGCTAGCCTAGGTGGAGGGTACCCTGGAGGCCAATCAACCTGGAGACTGCGCCAAGACCCTTGCCACGACGGCCTACAAGGCCTAGCATAGCGTTGCTCCTCTGTGGGCAAGGAGCTATGCTAGCCTAGTGTGCTTAGCTTTCCCATGTACCATACTTGTACTTTGTATGAATCAAGATTTCAATCCAGATTCCTAACCCTTGCCCTACTATTGTACATGCTACACTACTGATCACCCAAAGACCCAGCAAGGGTCCTAACCCTTGCTACCTGTCTCACAAAATCAACATAGTATCAGGGCTCTAGGTGGTGCTCTCAGCAATTTGCAGTAGCAGTAGTAGCAGACTACGTTGGTGGTGGAGACGTTCTCCACCAGCCCTGTACGAGTGCTGAGCCTGAGGCAGAGGTGACGCCAATTCACGTGCGTGAGTGGCGTCCCACCTACACAGAAGCACGAGCAACATGGAAGAGGAGAATGCTCAGTTAGCTTATCATGCACTTGATGACCAATCTGTTTTGCATGGCATGCACATGGGTCAAGAGCAGGGGCGCCATGTTGCAGACCACGCACAACGCCAAGCTGTAGAGGCGGAACGCTTGGCTGATGAGGCGCAACGCATGGCGCAACAAGAAGACGTAGCACGTCAAGCTATGGAGCAAGAGAGGGAGGCGCTGAGGCAACAGATTGCCGCTCAAGAGCTCCTAAGTCAACAGGAGCAGCTTACCCATGCAGCTCAAACATCGTAGACGTAGCAGCTACAACAGTCACATGCGGCTTAAGCTGCCCAAATCGCACAACTTCAGCAGCAGCTGGCATGGGCTCAACAACAACAGATTCAACAGCAACAGCTTCAGCAACAGTAGCAACAACAGCAACAAATGCAGTGGCAACATGGTTCACAAGGATCGTCTGCACATCTGCCTCAAGCAAGCCCTCCCCCAGTCGTGCAACCAGCCATGTCTCCACAAGTGCAGCCGGCAGCAGCACCTCAAGGAGGCATGCCACAACAATTCATGGCTCAACAGCCACAACCTGCTCCAATGGTGCCACCCGTGGCACACTACCAGCCGGTACACCAAGCACCAGGGCCGCAACCCTTTGCGGCTCAACTAGCACCAGTCCATGTGGGAGCAGCATTGCCACCACATGGGCCGCAGCCTGTGGCACAAGGCTTTATGCCAATCCCACAAGCGGCAGCACAAGGCAAAGCATATCAAGGCCTGGAGGACAGTGTGCCCCAAGCTGCAACCTCATTTCATCCGCATAAGATCAAGATTGACAAATTTGATGGCGAGAACTTCCCACACAAGGCACACAAGTTCAAACAAGTCGCCCACATTCATGGCATGTGGAAGTTCTACAACGGCTACTACACACGTCCGCCTCCAGGATCGCTGTCAAGTGTGGTGGGAGAGTTCACGTACTTTACCCAAGCTCCTTTCATGGTGCTGGACGACCATGTGACTCCTCGCATCCAGCAGGCCATATGGATGTACGAGGAGACTGCTGAGCCTGCTCGCCTACCCTGGTCCTACCTGCTACGGACCTACATTTTTGGCGACTCAACCTTCAAATCTCACCTCCTGACGGAACTGTCGCACATCAACCTCAATGGCTTCGACAACATCGAATCCTACATCAACAAAATGAAGTCACTTTGCGATCAGCTCATAGTGACAGACGCTCCTGTCCCTGAGCCTGTAATTGTGACCTTTCTCCTCAACGGTCTGACCGGGGACTGGGACAACGTCCGGAAAGTACTCAAGTTCAAGCATGAAGCAGAGCTCACAGAAGCATACATTTGCAGGATGCTTCTGACAGAGCAACGCGATCGAGAGGTGACAAGAGAAAAGGAGAGAATCTTGAGCAATGCAACTTACCAAGGTGTGAGCACTGCCGTGTCCAGTGCTTAGCCCTTGCGTAACAGCTAGTCCACAAGGAATTCTGCGTCCACCCAGTCGTCCACCCACTCTGGACCAAATGCTGGCACCTGAAGTGCACGCGGCCAGAATGCAGGGTCACATCTCGCAGTTGAGTGCCGTTATTGCAAGAAGATTGGACACATCAAGCAAGAGTGCAGGAAAAGGATGTGGGATGAGGAACAAGCAAGGCGAGAGCACTGTTACAAAGAAAACAACTCAGGAGGAAAGGGGGAGGAGAAGGCAACTGGCCATAAGGAGAAGCAGCCTGAGAGAGGCATGAATAAAGAGGTAGGGAAGCAGGATGGAGGCAAAGAGAAGCAGTTTGACTACACAGGATCTGTCTTCCAGCTCTCAACTAAGCACAGTGATGAGCTGGTATGCTCCTCCTACGTGTGGTACCTTGACAGTGGGTGCACTTCACACATCACCCATGACAAGGCCTGCCTCCATGAGCTGGAACCCTGCTCCAAAGGCTTTGTCACGGTGGCCTACAAGGGACAAGTGCCCGTGTTGGGCAAAGGAAAAATGATAATGACTGGGTACGACGGTGCCCAGGTCAAGTTCGAGGACGTGTTGTACATGCTTGAGATCGTAGTGAACCTCCTGTCACTCAGGCAACCGATGAAGAGGGGTGCGCGGATCGTCAGCGACAGACAGCATGTCACTTTGAAGAGCCGTGAAGGCAAGACCTTTGCTGAAGGTCGCCTTCTTCCACACGGCATGATTGAGCTGGAATTTGTAGCACCAGCTCCAACAAAAGGGCCAGATACGCCCTTCGCAACAGCTAGTCTCCACCAGGTTTCTGGCGCAGACCTCAGTTTATGGCACAAACGGCTCGGCCACATCAGCAATCAAAACGTACAGAGAATGCAAAAGCACGAAGTGGTCAACAGTCTTGATATTAAAGAAAGCGGCAGTAAGGATGCAGCAGAGCCTTGTGAAGACTGCGTGCGGGCAAAACTACCACGACAGATGTTTCCTGTGGCAACAAAGTGCGACGTCAGCCAGAAGCTGAAGCTGGTCCACACTGATGCCTGTGGACCTCTGTGAACAGCCACAGTCTACGGTGGACATCGGTGCTTTCTGCTCTTTGTAGACGACGCCACAAGGATGGTGTGGATATATCCTCTTTGATCAAGAGACGAAGCTCTGGCATGCTTCTTCAAGTGGCTCGCGATGGCCGAAAGGCAAAGCAACAGAAAACTACAGGTTTTATGCTCGACACTCACCGGGACGAGCGCATCACCACTGAACATGAGGCGCTTGTAGTACCTCATGATAAAACTAAGGCTGTGGGAATACATAATGGTGTGTATACGCTGGGAAAACAACACGATGAAGCTGCCTGGCATCCGAGGCTTCTCACGCGCCTCCTGCGACATCAGTTACCACAAGAAGAGGAGCAAGAGATCAAAGAGTCAAACATGGCGATTATAGCCTACTCTATCTATTAGGAGGCGGATTCAGTCCTGGCAGACTTCACCACCACACACCTTGCAGCTCTCATCTCAACGAGAACGCTTCCACCAGAGCCAAGGACTCTAAAAGAAGCAGTGCATGATGAGCATGCTACAGAATGGAAAGCAGCACTTAACGTAGAGTACCAGAGTCTCATGGATCAAGGAACGTGGGAGCTCACTGAGCTTCCGTCTGGGTCCCGACCAATGGGAGTGAAGTGGGTGTTTTGCGTCAAGACAAAAGAAGATGGGAGCATTGACAAGTTCAATGCTCGCCTTGTGGCAAAGGGGTTCACGCAAGTTGAGGGACGAGACATTTTTGAGACCTACGCTCTTATGTGCTGCTACACCACTGCTTGCATCATGCTAGCCGTTGCAGCAGTGATAGACTACGAGGTGTAGCAGCTCAACGTCAAGAATGCCTTCTAGCACGGTAAAATGGATACGACCGTCTACATGCAGCAACCTGAAGGCTACAACGACGGGAGCGGGAGAGTGTGGAAGCTTGTAAAGAGTCTTTACGGACTAAAGAAAAGCGCTCTCCTTTGGTATAGGAAGCTGTAAAGCGTCCTACAGTCATTAGACTTTGAGCCATAGGCCTATGACGACTGCCTCTTCTTGCATCGGTCGAGTCCGGAGGCTAGGCCAGACTGCTACGTTCTAGTCTACGTTGACGACCTCCTCATCATTAGGCTGTCGACAGGCTTCATCAAGGCCATGGCAACCGCCATGGCGCAAGAGGTCAACGTGACCCTGATGCCCAGTTTTGAGTACTACCTGGGAATGAACATCGAACAGGACTGCGAAGCACATACGTTTTGCTTGAGCCTGCAAACCTACGCTCAGAAATTGTGCAAACGTTTCAACATCCCAGATTGACACGTGCCAACACCTCTGTCACAACAGCTGTTGACGCATCAGGGATAGAGGGGGAGGAGCGAGACCGACTATCGCGGCAGAGTCGGCTCACTGATGCACGCAGCAAGTTGCACACGGCCAGATTTGTAGTTCACCGTAAGCAACTTGGCACGCGGCAACGAAACGTGTACAAAGGAAGCATGCAAGGAGTTGGACAGAGCTCTAGGCTACCTCAAAACTACAAGAGACGCAAGTCTACTCTTTGGAACGACTGACAGCCTCGACCTCGAATGCTAAGTCGACGTCGATTTTGGAGGAAGGGAGGAAGACCACCGCATCACTATGGTTTTGTGTGCTTGCTTGGTGGAGGAGCGATGTCGTGGACCAGCAAGCGACAGAACCTCATCACACTCAGCTCCGTAAAAGCTGAGTACATGGCAGCTACTTTAGCAACACAGGAGGTAATGTACCCTACTGATCTTTAAATTCGATTTTTTCAAATTTGCTATTTGTGTGATCTTTACATTCGATCAAGGTTTTGGGTCATACAGATGTTTAGGTGGGTCTTTCACTTTTTTTGAACAAAAAAAGCAGATCCTTGAATTCGACAATGACCCTTTTCGACACCGCCACTTCAGGCCGCGGCGTTGTGCAAGGCCAGTCTGACAAGGCGACTTTCCGTTTTCTTGCGGAAATCTGCCTCGTCCGACTGGCACATCACTCATTTGAAGCACACAGTTCGGGTCTTTGAGCCGGATGCGAGCTAAAACAGTCAAAACATTGATCATAACACACACAATAACAGGCGAATGAACTTCCATATGACAGGTAGGAGTGAACCCCGGTTGTAAGAAATAAAATTTAAAAATATCACCCAAAAGAATTATTTATGTGGTACCTATCTAATTCGACTAATTTACATTTTCCTTGAACAACATCGACCAATAAATAATTAATATCAAAATTAAAGATCAGTAGGGTATCTCCTCAACCTCCTGGAGGACATCGGATTTGCTTAAGCGCAACCGGCAATTTGTTTTTTGTCGACAACAAGTCAGCAATTGACCTCGCAAACTCGACAAAATTTCAGGGCCGAACAAAGCACATCGACATTCGTGGGCACTGGATCCGTTCAAAGGTCAAAGACAGTACGATCCAACTCATGCATGTGCCAGGCACAAAGGAAGCAGCCAACTTTTGGACAAAAGCATCTCGTAGGACGTTTTCTACAGATGCGCGAGACGGTGTGGTCTCACCTCCTACGCTCTTTCGTGGTTTGTGCGGAAGCAGCCGAGAGTGGACAGGACGCGGAAGTCGAACACACGAAGCTCTGCCATGGCGCAAGCGTGCTTCACGCACAAAGATATCTCGTGCTTCATGGTGTACTCAACATAAACACCACAGACAAAAGGAGGAACGAGAAATACAGAGCCAAGGCATCAGCGAATTCCCTAATTGTCTGACTCTTCCCATGCAAAAGGACCTAATCCAACAGGTTCCCTAGCAGGAGATTCGCCGTTTTCAAGTCGCCGCGGCATTTGTGGACCACGAAATGGTGCGGGGCGCTTTGCAAAAGCAACTCCAAAAGACATTACCACAGAAAAACAGATTTTTTTCAGTGGCCTCTAGCTTATTAGAATAGCCCCAGCAACACTGCAGTAGTTTGCCTCAGCTGAGAAAACGATGCAGTTTGAAAGCCAGCTTCAGATTTCACTTCCAACTGGACGATCTGCCGGCAAAGCACAATCCCTCACTATTAGAACTGGTCCTACCGCAACTGTAAACACCTGCATCGGAATGAAATATGGATGAAAGCAGCCGCTTGACCTCGGAGGAAAAAAGACAAAAAATCAAGCAACAGAATGTCGAGCACCCGGAGCACCAGGCGCAACTTGCGTAGCTAGCGTAGTTGCCCATTCTGAACTGCCGCGTCCAGGTCAAGGGGCTTCCGAGCAAGCAGCCAGAGTAGCTTGCGTAGCTAGCGCGGCTGCGAGGTCGGAACGGAGACCACGAGCAAGTGGGGGTGCTGAGTAAGCAACAAAGAAAAGAAAACAAAGTAGGAAAGCGAGGCAACAAGCGAGCGGTCATGGATGTCGCGGTCGCTTGCAAAGCTGCCTCCTCGCTTTTGATGTCAGCAATCAAGAGGGAGAGAGTGGAGGGCCTCCATGCTAAGCCTGGCCAGCTTGCGAGCACAAAACAAAGCAACAGCGGAGGACAGGACGTATTCTGTAGAGGACAGACGACAACGGATGCGATGAGGGGGGGCTATGCTCAGTACCTCTTGGATTACACAACGGTGACAGCCTCATCGGCCAAGCTATGTCCCACGCACGCAACTATAGCAGAACAGAATGGGGCCTTTCCTCCTCGCACGAAAACGGAAGACGCGCCCCTGATTTGGTGGAAGAACGCGCCAACGACCACCGCGGACAAAGTGAGCAACAACGACGGTCCTTAGTCGGACGGCAAGGATTGAAGCAGGTTTGTCTGTGGGAGAGGAATAGCACAGCGGATGTTACTGCTATAGACAAGCTACTTGCAACTGAAAAGGGCAAGGACGACCTTCAGAATGTCCAGGGGAACTTTTGTACTACTCCAGCGAGTAGAAAGTCAACTCACGACCTAGAAAC
Source organism: Penium margaritaceum (assembly GCA_023375785.1). NCBI lineage: Eukaryota > Viridiplantae > Streptophyta > Zygnematophyceae > Desmidiales > Peniaceae > Penium > Penium margaritaceum. The sequence continues at coordinate 25,244 of SZWC01009947.1, forward strand.
CTTTTTTTTGGAAGATTCCCCCACTCTAGAGGAGCAGGAAGGATGCAAGAAGGAGCCTGAGGGGTCAAACCAACATGCGCTCCTTCAACTCCATGAAGAACTACGAGAGTTGCTTTTGCATGAAGGAAGTGAGAATTTTCTCCAGTGGCCCGAACTCGACCCGAAAACGTTTGGGTATGATAGCTTCCAGGAATCACTTGCCAGAAGTCCTTAAATAGGTTAAGAAGTGACCTCGGCCCCAAGTGAAGAGGAAATAGTTTTTTCCTTAGGTGCAAAAGCTATTATTAACAATTTTCCACATTTTACACTTTGCGAAGAGGACACTCAACTCCATTTCCTCGACGTAGATTTCTGGGAGTCACTTGAGGAATTTTTTCGAAGCCCGCAAGAGTGACACGGTTCAAACCACCAGTGCAGCAATCAAGGGGAAGTATTGAGAGGTGTGATTACTACGCTGGTGACAAGCTCCGATATGGTGAAGATGGCACTACTTTCGAAATATTGTACGGAAAGTTACAAATTTTACGGTGAATTCCTAAGACCACGCTTGCTGGGAATTCTCTCCTTAACAGGCGAGATAAATTCTAGCTTCCAGCCCTGAAGCAGCTTCAAGGGCTGAGAGTGTAAAATAGTGTGCTGGCATGCGCAAGGGGGTTGCGCATGCCTCTAGCTAGCTCTAGCAAGGAGGGGAGCTCCCTACTGTGCAGCAAAACACAGCTACCCATGTCAGGGAGTCCTCTAGCTGACTGGACAGGAATCATGCACCCTGAGCATGAGGCCTACACTGCATCATCAGCCACATGCATAGAGCCTGGGTCCTTCAACCTACATGGGCCAATCTGGAACGAGCTTGAGGAGGCTCCTGATGGACAGACCTGATGTAGTAGCATGGCAAGATCAACGCCCGTCAGAGGAAAGCCTGAAGAGCAAGCAACCTCTTTGATAAACTTGACCTGAAGACTTGACAAAGATTCCTGAAGGAGGAAGCTTCTCCTTAGAGTAGCAGGGATGCCAGTAACAACTCTGACCTACAGGAAGCTTCACCTGAAAGGAAGCTTCCCTAAGAGGCAGCAAACCTGAACCACCTGATGGAAGCTTCTCCTCCAGGTGGTCAACTTGCCAGTACCACAGGTATGAAAGGGGAAGCTCCTCTCAGTTTAGTCTTATCTTAGCATTTTCAGCATTCTATTAGAACTGAGCTCTGCTCAGGCCTCTGACTCTGTAGCCCTGACCAAGACTCTGTTGGAGATCCCTCCAAGGCCCCTATAAGCCTGGCAAGGCCTGCCAGCCTGGGTGGAGGCTACCCTGGAGGCCAGTCAACTTGGAGACTACGCCAAGACCCTTGCCACAACAGCCTACGAGGCCTAGCAAGGCGTTACCCCTCTCTGGGCTAGGAGTTGTGCTAGCCTAGTGTGCTTAGCTTTTCCATGTACCATACTTATACTTTGTATCAATCAATATTTCATTCCAGATTGGCAACCCTTGCCCTGCTATTGTACATGCTGCACTACTGATCACCGAAAGACCCTACCAGCAAGGGTCCTAGCCCTTGCTACCTGTCTAAAAAAATCAACAGTCATTACATATACACAAACAATAAGACAATGTAAGGAAGTTCGAAACCTAGAATCATATATTAGAATTCATTTAAAAATAGGTTGTAAGAAAAAACCTTTTTGTTTCAGTCATGTTCCTTAACTTGTTAATCGACATCATTGAGAGTAAGAATCTCACCAAAAATTCAAAAAAAGGAAAGACACTCATTGATATTGTCATGGCGGCCACAATACTTATAACTAAAGAGGTTTTGTCTTTTCATTGATTAATTCTAAGTTATCATTTACTTCGTAAGTTTTGTACTGTCGATCTCCAATTATTCTTAGACTACAATCATTACATTACAAAACATGCGGCATTTCACAATGTGAGGATTGATTTTTACAAGCCTTCACAAGTGGCATTGATTGAAGTGTTGAATGCAATATCCTCTAAAACTGGTAATCATCACATTATTCTGCAATTAGTTTTAGAAAATTATTCAACACTATGATTTCATGTAAATTACACAAGATAGGTATGAAGTTATTTGTGAATGTATTTTCAGACATGATTTTTCTATCTATAATGGTTAAGATACATTGTGTTTACTGATCACCACTATTTGAAAACATTCAAGCTTGTACAACGGCCGATTCCCTTCTTATTGGTGTACTCTTTTTAGTCAAAGAGTGACCATGCAATTGAGTACTTTCTTGTTAAAAAGCAACCAAAACCGTTTAGTTTTTCACTAAATCTTATGATGGATATTTTCACGATTCTCATTGAAAAAGAAGCATACTTTATATTGCTAACTAACGGTGTTTTTAGGAGATTTTCCTGTATCACCTAAAACAATATTCAAAACAATATACTTGTAAATGGAACACAACGCAACCACCATATTTTTGTTTTCCCTTGCAAGGAAGTTTTTCCAAAGGTGTTGTATGAAGTTCACAATTTGTTCTAGGTGGAATGTTTGCGAAATACAAAAAGCTACAAGAAGTTGCAAATTACTACAGTGTAAACCCAAAACATGTAAACATCATAACCTAGTATATAGTGTGTAATGAAGTTTACTACTAGAAGACAAAGCAAAGGAGATGATCCTACTTACTTCAACTATTAGAAATATGATACAAATCATGGGTTGTTATACCCATTAACCATGGATGGGTTTTCATCTTACAAGATATGGGTTTGGTGTTATTCATCTTCAGGAAAACCAGGTGTCAAATACTTGTCACTTCATTTCAATGATAGCAACAATAAATGCCGAGGGAAAACTTGGCTGCTCCTTGTTGACATCACTTGATTACACAATGGCCTTTTATTAACAAGTAACAAAGATGAGGGAGCTTTCTAGAAACATAAGTGAGGAAATGAATTGTTATCAAGTTTGAATCTCAAAAGACATTTACTTCCATTGTGGAATTCAAGGACAAAATGAGTACACAAATTTCACACTCAAGAAAAATATCAAAACATGATGTAAATTACATGGCATTGTCTAGAATTTCAAGCTTATTCTTACCATGCCTGTGTTTTCTCTGGCATAACTTCAAGAACTTGATTATCATCAGAACATGACAAGGCTATGCTTAAATTTTCTCTTAGTATTGTGCATTATTCGATCAATTCTCACCCATTATGAATGATGCAAGGGAAAACCAAAAAAACGTAATGTGTTTAAGGACATTGTTATATGTGTTATGTTCCACTTTGTTTGTTGTAAGCTATACTTCCACCTTAACTTGGAATCCCTTGGTTATCCTCTTTGCTTTCATGTATTAACTCAGATGATATAAAAGAACATGTAGTATTTTATTCTTAATGATGCGTATCAGTAGGGAATGTGATTCAAAATTGTGCCTAGTGGTTAGTCTATGACACATGGTACAATAACGAGGAGCCGTGGGACTGTCTACGTAGGTAATGGTATACATTCATGAATAATTTCGTCAAAATGAGCATAACGTTTTAATATTTAACACATTGTCACATCTTAAATAAAACGATCCATTTCTCAAATACATAAGATCTTCAACCAAACATGCCACCATTTTTCCTAACATTGAGGGCCCACCATTTATCGACCTCATGATTTTTTAACTGTCAAATGGAGGGTATTTCTTACGACTTCCTTGACCTTGAGAGTGTTTTTTTTATGTTCAATTATTTTTCACCACTCTTGTCAAGTGTTGATGGATCCAACCTAAATTCGGTTTACCTTTTGATGCTTTCATTTGGACTCATTCATTATGGTAGAATTTGGGGAAAATTTTCCTCCTGGACCTCATAACATCTTGTAACCATGTTTTTTCATATGCCCCACTTGGCTCAAATAACTAGGGCCTGAAGCTTGCCTCATTCTTAATCTGGCTAGAAGATTCATGTGCTTGACTTGTTGTAAAACTGTTATTAAATTACATAAACTATTGTTAGGTTAAACTCATGTATTCCCAACTTATTGAATCACCGTTTTTTCTACACAAAGCTTTGAACCACCTATTTTTCACTCAATATGATTGTTGGGACATCAACCCATCAGTTTGTTCACATATGGGTAGCTTGAATCCAAAGCTCATAAGTATTTTTGATTGACATGAACAGTTATATAAAGACGATGCCAAAAACATGCTGATTTTTTTTCCTATAAGAATTTTACCAGTTTTGATGTCTTTAACAGCATTTGTTGGTGGTTCATGTGAAATGACCCTAATTTTACATGCTAGAAAAAGGAAGCTTTCTTTGAAGGTTGACATGAGGGAAACCATAATGTGAGATGTCAAAGTCATTTCAGAGTATGGCTCTGGTGAGATTCGACAATGGAATGATGGGATTATCAATTTTGGCCTTCATATGTTTCAGATGTTATGTTTACAAGAGGAGCCTAATTTTATACATGTACTCATCATGATATGATGTAGTAGACAATGGTAGGGAGAAATGATGTATTTCCTTCCAATTTAAATTAGCATCCATGAATGGTGCCTACCTTTTGTGAGCATGGAAAAGTGGCTTCCACCTAAAGGTATCAATGATATGTGCCCCCTATCAAAGCAAAAATGCATATATGGGTCCCTATAGATTAGGACAGAAGAATGGCACCTTGTAGAAAGATGGCCCATCGTTACATATCACACAAAAATAGCACCCAGCAAAGGTAATGCCACAACATTAACCGAAATATATTTATTCATTAGTGGCCTCCTTCTTTAGTTTCTAAATTCTCTCTTACCAAGAAAAATTAACGTGTAGAACAAATGCTGTGGCATGATTTATGATTTTTTTCCATACGAGATTATCTTGCTTAGCTGCACCATTCTATCCTTTTTTCCCTTGGCTGCAACTCCTATGCCAACGCCCCCCGTGTCCCTTCTGGATAAACCACGTTCAATTTTTTGAGATTATATTTACCTAGTTGCCAAATTGGATGTAAACCGGACCCACAAAAAGCACAAAAAAGGTGATCACTAGGATTTTGTCCATTTGCCCATTGATCATAACTTGTATGAAGTTGATGGATAAGGAAAACTTAAAATTTAATAAACTATTAAATAAATATTTGTGCTAAAATTCAAAGAAAGGAGAGAAAAATCATGCAAGGCCGCGAATTCGGGTACTTTACAATCCAAGAAATTCTTCAATAATGTATTTTTTCTTCATGTTGATATTTCTTCTCTTTACCAAAAGAATTCAAACCAAAGGAAAATACATTCCAGGAATTTTTTTCTCAGTTTGGCGCATAATTCTGCATCGTGTATGGTGGGGTGATTTTGGTGTGCTGTTTAGCATGGGGTATATCAGTGGACTGCCATTTCAGTGTGCTACTTTATGGGGAGTTATCAACGTTAGCACGATTTGGTAGGCGACATATGTATGCTACTCTAATGGGGGAGCCGCTTTTGCAGACTCGCGGATGTAGGTACCATCGGTTTGTTCTAGTTTAGGAAGAGTTCTTACATTACTTCGGGTGAGTCTGGGTGTCGTTGAAATCGGTCGTTGGACGCAATTGGACAGTTTCGTTGCGCATTTTGTTGGAGGACACGTCAAGTCCACGAATTGCGGGCCGCCTAGATATCGTCATCGTCGCCGGTCACAAGAATGGCGCAGCTGGTCAGATCCGGAGCGACTTTTCCCGAACGCGGACGCATGTCGAGGTCCCAACTATCGAATTTCGCACATGATTGGTCGAGACAGGGATTGCTAGGCCGATTTTATTCAGTCATCCGTGTTCTTTGTGGGGCCCGCTGGGATTGTCGGAAGAGGGAAGACTCGAGTATATTCGGATGGACAGACGTGGAGTGCCGAGCTACGCAACCTAGGCAACTGTAAGCAAAAACCAAGCGGACAGGAAGTTGCGGTCATCGCTAAAATCTATCGTTAAGGAACCCAGCGACCGATTTCAACGACACGCAGGCTCACCCATGTTCTTCTTGTCAGGTCTTTGCTTCGAACAATCGTGCGCCTGGATGCTAATCGTCTCAGTCGTTGACTATCCCAACGAGCAGGATGCGATATTGCGGTGCAGCTTCCATGGGTTGTTTGTCCGGCTTGGTACTTTGGTTTACTGATCTCCCGTTCCGCTTTTTTTCCGGCAAAGTTCCTAGGTACGTAGGTCTTGATGTCGGAAAACACGATCTCTCATCGCTTCGGATTCGAGTTTGAACTGAATGAGCCATGACCTCCGAAGTACAACTCATTTCAACCGGCAGTCGAGGTTCTTTCCGAGGTTCCCCGTCGGTTCCGTGATCTTTTTCCAATGCTGTCCATTTCACGGCTACGGCGTACTGTTGGAATGTACATTTGTTAGCGGAATATTTTTGCATTGCCCGGGATCTGTTCAAGAAAGCTGAATGAAAAAGGCACACGATTCCCAAAAATCGTCGACAGTCACTTCCGAAACGGTGTCTATCTTGTCTCTGAATAGATAGATAGATAGATAGATAGATTTATGTATATCGTCGCTACCCATCCACGGGGAATGGACGGTGGCACAGAGCCACATGTGACAGTGAGAGTCAGGAGGGACATCCACACACGACAAACATGGAGAGGGGCATGCATGTGCCCACTGAATACCTCGTAATGTCGGATGTTTTGTCCTGACATAATGTAGCCAGCAGGCCGAAGCATTATTGAGCGAGCTCTCTTATAACCAACCATCGGAGATCCTGTTTTGCACCAGAAATCTAGCGGTTTGACCAGCTTCGGAATTTCCATTGGCATCTGGTTTTCCGATTTTGAGTTCCGATCCCAGGATATCTAGATATTGTCTTCGTATTCTCCAGCCTGCAATGATCCGCCCAACCAATTTGTTTCGAGGCTCGGTCAGCATGAGAGACTTTTCGACCTATCCTCTTCCCCCATATACGGGTAGAAAAATGCTCAACCCCGGCAACATCGGCAGTGTTGCCGAAATTCGTGTCTGAAGTAGATGTCATCCCACGACCGCATGCACAAACTAAGGCAAGTTTCCGTATTGTCTCGGGCACTTAGCGTACACCGACCATAACCAAATAGAAGATACCTATGCCCGTCCAGCCTCGACCTTGTGTTGACAATCGCTCCCTCAGGAAACCATACGCAACTCGCATTGAACGACCATAGCAAATAGTATTCAAGCGAACCCCAATTCTGCTCATTGAACTCACGGACGAACGATCTGTCGACAGGGCCAGCGATGCGTGGACTGCCGTGCGGGAAGCAGTCAGAAACATTTTAGGAAGAAATGACGCTCAAAATCGAATCCATCCACCTCAATACATCTTCCTCGTGGACGTTCGAAGACAAAACCATGTCAGACCAAAATGCGATAGGCCTGAATGTTACGGAATGTGATTCTGCGTTTTAAAGGTAACTGCTGAAGTCGTCAATGCATGAACCTGCAACAGCGCGAGGAAAATCAGAATCAGCAACTGCAGGTCGCAGGAATCGGATCCATATTTCAGGCCTCAGTGGGCCCCACATTACACTTTCTTCGGAGCCGCTTTGAGGAAAGTACAAGAGTAATTCAGAGGGAAAAACAATAATTGGGGCCAGACTTCTGCGAAGCAACGACCTGACCAGCCGTCACGACATTCGGCGACGTCGAGGAAGGGTAGGGCTGGGAACTCCTGTTCGAAAAGAGGGGAAACACATCCTAGCTATTGTGTCTGCGACTCTCATGTATTGTAAATGTCGACTTAAAAATCTGACGACTATCATCCGGAGATCTTGACGAACGCAGGGACCTGTTCTGAGAAAGAATATATTGTGAATTTCGACTTTGATATAGGGCATGTGCCGCTTTCTAATTGCATCTATATCGATAGATAGATAGATAGATAGATTTATGTTTATCGTCGCTACCCCTCCACGGGGAATGGACGGTGGCACAGAGCCACATGTGACAGTGAGAGTCAGGAGGGACATCCACACACGACAAACATGGAGAGGGGCATGCATGTGCCCACTGTCAAGTGTAAGGAAGCACACAGGGGTCAAAGCAAATGAAGTCCTAGCAAGATTTTGAGGAGGGGAGGGACTGAGCACACGAGGGCAATAAGAGCGACATGCCAATGGTGGCCAAAGAGGCCTAGTAACGGCATATCACAAATGCCGAGCTCAGCTGCGCGGCGGTCAGAAGGCTGCTACATGCTGCGAGCTCGCTCCATACGAATCCACCATATTGATTGATTAGCGGCTGTCATCCTGGGCTGCAGATGCTGAGGATGTAGCGTTGGCGCGGGGGAGGGGGGGCACGGGGTCGATGCGGGTAACCCAGTGTTTGCTGCAGGTTGGGGCTGCTGTGGTAGCTGTAGTAGACCTGGAGCATACCTGCCACACAAGACGCCAAGCAGGCCTGGTCCTCGAAAGAGAGGAAGTCCTTTAGCGAGAAGCACCGCAGATCAGTAGGAAAGAGACAGGGAAACCGACCCCGCACCTCATAAAACACTGGACAGTCCCGCACAAAGTGCAACGCTGGATAAGGGAACTGGGTGGCCAGACAAGCAGAGCAGCGGCGCGATGCTAGAGGGAGATAGAGCTCATAGGGGAGGCTGGATGTACGAAGCTGCCAGAGGGCACGCGCGTGGAATATCTATATCGACGCCTGCTACCCTCTAAGTTGTCTATCCTCTTTACCAAAACTGTGAGCTGATGACAGTTAATAGTGAGTCCTGAGAATGCATAGCGTCGCTGAAAAGGGTCCAAGATCCTTCAGCCCGACAACCCAGCCAAGAACTTACTCCCTCGTGTCCGCATAACCACGATGGGCTTGCTCATGGTAAGCTTTCAGCCGTGCAATAGAAACATAGAGATTATCCAACGGCAATTCGCTCCTATCGGTGACCCTATCAATGTTACACAGATGCATGGAAACACTATCTGATTGTGACTACTTGCCTCAATGGTAGGTCGACATTATTTTTTGCTTTAACTTGTTTTGTTGCCAAAGCGTTTGACAGGCTGCATGAGGCATCCGACTGTATGGCGCCTGTACGTAAAGAATCTACGCAACATTAAGATTCTTTGAGCATCATGGACTAGCACAGAAAGGTTGTTGTGCCTCCGAATCAAAGGCAAGGACTGAATAAGCACCTCGCGTAAACTCATCTTCGAAAAAAACTCATCCATAATATCTTACGGCCAGCGATGACAACCCCTTTCATCCGTCAGTCCATCTGGTCATAGATTAATCCCGCTTGATGTGAAATGCTCACGATGTAGACCGCAATAACGACGGTGTTGCAAGCATTATGCACATCATGAAAACAATGTTTTCCTCTGTTTCTACACATTAATTTCATGCAGGATTTGTGCAATCGATGATGTAAAACAGAACAGATCCTAAACTCAACCAGCGACAGTCTCGCAATGCTTGCGAGGCAAGTAACATTACAACAAATAGTTTACGTATTCTCAAGCGATGACGGCCTTGATCATCCGGGCGTCAAAGCAACCTCTAAATCTGCTTAGGTCGGCATAACATTTCAACCACCATGGCCAAGTTTGCGTCTCCGGTAGGCCAAGAACCAGGTACGTTTGGATTTTCTAAGTGAATAGGGGCACGGCATCTTCTATGAGGACAAAGCCGTAACAAGGATTGTTTTTCGAGCTTATCCCTTTTTTTTCCCATGGTGGTGACCGGGTTGGGAAGAAGAGGGTCACCAAGACAGTAAAACAAGCCCAAATAGTTTGCGTAACAGTTTAACAACCTATTCTAGCATTTGGCATTAGACAAAGTAGTTTTTAATATATGGTGGGGGAAGAAACTGATATCGATGGTTAACTTCGATACATCTATAAATGTTGCAAATCATCACATCTTGTGTTCAGACTTTCGGATGTGTATCCATAAGATTCTCATGAATCTTCTTCCAATGGAAACTAGTGGCAGGGAACTTCTCCTTATTGATTTTGTGAGACATGCAGCAAAAGCTAGGACCCTTCCTGGTAGGGTCTTCAGGTGATCAGCAGTGCAACATGTAGAATAGCAGGGCAAGGGTTGGGAATTTGGACTGAAATCTTGATTGATACAAAGTCCAAGTATGGTACATGGAAAAGCTAAGCACACTAGGCTAGCACAGCTTCTGGCCCACAGTGGGGCAATGCCTTGTTAGGCCTTGTAGGCTATTGTGGCAAGGGTCTTGAAGCAGTCTCCAGGCTGACTGGCCTCTACGGGAGCCTCCACCCAGGCTCGTAGGCCTTGCAAGACTCATAGGGGCCTTGGAGGGATCTCCAGCAGAGTCTTGGTCACGACTCCAGAGTCAAAGGCTTGAGCATAGCCGAGTTCTTGCAGAATGCTGAAAATGCAAAGATAAGACTAAACTGAGAGGAGCTGCCCCTTTTATACCTGTGGTACTGGCAAGTTGACCACCTGAAGGAGAAGCTTCCTTCAGGTGGTTCAGGTCTGATGCCTCTTTGGGAAGCTTCCTTTCTGGTGAAGCTTCTTGTAGGTCAGAGTTGTTACTGGTATCTTTGCTACAATAAGGAGAAGCTTCCTCCTTGAGAAAGCTTCGTCAGGTCTTCAGGTGAGGTTTCTCAAAGAGGTTGCTTCCTCTTCACGCTTTCAATTGACGGACGTTGATCTTGCCATGATGTTATACCAAGTCTATCGATAAGGAGCCTCCAGAAGCTCGTTCCAGATTGGCCCATGTAGGTTGAAGGACTTAAGCTCTATGCATGTGGCTAATGACGTAGTGTAGGCCTCATGCTCAGGGTGCATGATTCCTGTCCAGTCAGCTAGAGGACTCTCTGACATGGGTAGCTATGTAGTGTTGTGCAGTAAATAGCTCCCCTCCCTGCTAGAGCTTACTAGAGGCATGCGCAACCCCCTAATGCATGCCAGCACACTATGTTACACTTTAGGCTCTTTAGGCCGCTTGAAGGTTGGAACCCAAAACTTATGTGGCTTGTGCAGGAGAGAATTCATAGCAGGCGTGGTCCCAGGAATTCACCGTAAAATCCGTAACTTTTCGTACGGTGCTCCAAATGCAGTACCATATCAAAGCTTGTCACAAGTGAAGTAATTTCACCTCACAACACTCCCCCTCGTTTGGTTCGCTAATGGTTTGAACCGTGTCACTCTTGCGAGCTCTAAAACAATTTCTGAAGTGACTCCCAAAAATGTGCTTCAAGGAAATCGAGATGAGTGTCCTCTTCACTAGGTATCTGGAAAATTTGTAAAATCAGCTTGTTCACCCAAGGAAAAAACAATTTCCTCTTGACTTGGGTCCGGGGTCACTTCGTGACCTATTTTAGGACTTCCGGCAAGTGATTCCTTCAATCTGTCATACCAAAAAAAAATCGGGTCGAGTTCGGGCCACTCCAGAAAATTCTCGCTTCTTTCATCCAAAAGCAACTCGCATGGTTCTTCATGGAGCTATAGGTGCGAATGTTGGTTTGACCCCTCACGCTCCTTCTTGCATCCTTTTTGCTTCCCTAGAGTGGGGGAATGTTCCAGAAAAAAGATTTTTGGATCGTCAGTTGACTTTCTAGTCGTTGGAGCAGTACAAAAGTTGCCCTTGACGTTCTAAATGCCATCTTTGCCCTTTTTAGTTGCAAGTAGCTTCTTTATAGCAGTAACACTCATTTTTGTCCTTACTGTTTGCGACTTGTCGACTAAGGACCGTCGTTCTTGCTCACTTTGTTTGTAGTGGTCGTTCACACGTTCTTGCACCAAATCTGGGGCGTGTCTTTTGTTTTCGCGTGAGGAGGAAAGGCCCCGTTTTGTTCTGTTGCCGTTGCGTGCATGGGACACAGCTTGACTGGTGAGGCTGTCGCCGTTGTGTAATTGAGGAGGTACTGAGCGCAGCCCCCCTCATCGCATCAGCCGTCTTCTGTCCTTTGCCAAATACGTCAAGTCCTTCACCGGCACTTTGTTTCTTGCTCGCAAGCTGGCCACGCTTAGCGAGCGGGCCCTCCACTCTCTCCCTCTTGCTTCCTGACGTGAGCAGTGTGGAGGCAGCTTCGCAAGCGGCCGCGACATCCATAACAACTCACTCACTGCCTTCCTTTCCTGCTTTGTTTTTTTTTTCATTGTCGCTTGCTCGGTACCCCCACTTGCTCGTGGTGTTTCTTCCCATCTCGCAATTGCGCTAGCTGCGTGAGCTACTCCAACTGCTTGCTTGGTATCCCTATAACGTGGTCGCGGCAGTTTCGATCGGGAACTATGCAAGTTGCGCAAGTTGCGCATGGTGCTCTGGGTGCTTGACATTCTACTTCTTGATTTTTTAACCTACAAGGTTGAGTGGCTGCTTTCATCCATTTTTGATTCCGATGTTGGTTTTTACAGTTGTAGTAGGACCAGTTGTAATAGTGAGGGATTTTGCGTTGCCGGCAGATCCTCCAGCTGAAAATGAGATTGGAAGCTAGCTTTGAAACTACATCTTTTTGTGAGCTGAGGCAAACTATTGCGGTGCTGCTAGGGCTCTTCTAATAAGCTAGAGGCCGCTGAAAAAATCTGTTGTTCTGTGGTAATGTCTTTTGGAATTGCTTTTGCAAAGCGCCCCGCACCATCTCGTGGTCCACAAAAGCCGCGTTGACTTGAAAACTACGAATCTACTACTACGGAACCTACTGGAGTAGGTCCTTCTACATGGGAAGAGCCACACACTTTGGGAATCCGCTGATGTTTCGGCTCCGTACTTCGTTTTCTTGTTTTTCTCTGTGGTGTTTTTGTTGAGTTGACCATGAAGCATGAGATATTTGTGTGGGTGAAGCACACTTGCGCCATGGTGAAGCTTTGTGTGTTCGACCTTGCGTCCTATCCACGGTCGGCTGCTTCCGCACGTACTGCGAGAGAGCACTGGAGGTGAGACCACACTGTCCCGTGCATTTGTTGAAAACGTCCTTTGGAACGCTCTTTGTCAGAAAGTCGTTTGCTTCCTTTGTGCCTAGCCTATTCACGAGTTGGATTGTGCTATCTTTCACCTTTGAATGGATCCATTGCCATTGAATGTCGATGTGCTTTGTTTGACCCTGGAATTTTGTCGAGTTTGCAAGGTCAATTGCAGACTTGTTGTCGATAAAAAAATTTGTCGGTTGCTTTGAGCAAATCCGATGTCCTCCTTGAGGTCGCGGAGATACGTGATCTCCTGTGCTGCTAAAGTAGTTGCCACATAGTAAGATTATGCGTAGCTGAGTGTGATGAGGTTCTGTAATCGCCATGTTTGACTCTTTGATCTCTTGCTCCTCTTCTTGTTATAACTGCTATCGCTTGAGGCGCTTGAGAAGCCCCGGATGCCGGGCAGCTTCATCGTGTGGTTTTCCCACTGTATGCTTACCATTATGCATTCCCACGGCCTTAGTTTTGTCTTGAGGTACTACGAGCACCTCATGATCAGTGGTGATGCGTTCATCCCGGCGAGTGTTGAGGGCCACACCCCGAGCCAACGGCTGCTGATTCGCCTTATCCAGATCAAGAAGGGTTAGTGGCACACTATCAGCTTCCGCCTCCTTTAGCGTTTCCATGTAAGAGTCGTAGATATTTTGGAATAGAGCAGGCTTAATAGACTACTTAATCTCCCTAGCAGAGCGCGTCAGGTTTTCAAAGAAGATAGCGTCTATGCTGGTGATGATGCGATGAGAGTCCATGTCGTAGAACTCCCACCCCTTCATGTAGGGCCTTTGGCCTAGGAAAACACCCCATGTTCCTTTATGTGCCAACTTGTGTCGATGCTCCTTTGCGACATGAAATAGTGCCATGCACTCAAAGGTGCGTAGCATGGCGATGACGAGCTTGTCATCATGCTATGCTTGGAATGGTGTTATGCTTGGTAGCAACACGTGTGGCACGCGGTTGCGTACCCACACTGCTTGCTGTAGTGCAAACGACCACCACAAGTTGTCGAGCTGCGCTCGTAGCAGCATCAACTTCAGCGTCTCTTGTATTGTGCCACTAGCTCTTTCCGCCACGCCATTCTGCTACGGAGTGTATGGCGTAGAGAACTGTTGCACGATTTCAAGATCCTATAGCTGTGTGTCAAACTCTGTGCTGGTGTACTCGCGAGCACCATCTAAGTGTAAAACGTGTAGTTTTCTGTTGCTTTGCCTTCCGGCCATCTCGAGCCACTTGAGGAAGCATGCTGGGGCTACGTCTCTTGATTGAAGAGGCTAGCTTCACACCATCCTTGTGGCATCATCTAGAGAGGGCAGAAAGTACCGATGTCCACCATAGACTATGGCTGTTGGTAGAGGTCCACATATATCAGTGTGGACTAGGGCTATTCACACACCTGCACATCCCTCAAGGTTGCCCATGTTGATGTCCATGGTCGTTCAACTAAATGAGTATATTTCTTTGCACCCTGCTTGAATTCTTCACTTGATTAAAGAATGCTCCCAATTCATGTGTTTTCCCTTTTGTAGGAAAAGATCAATGCCAACATGATGATTTATTCATGTTATGTATCTACCAAATGCAAAGTAATTTTGCTCTTGTTGAAGAAGCAAGATGTTAAATGAAAGTAACGAGGTAGAACAATCGTGAGGTGGTTTGTTTTTAGCCGTTGAACAATCGTGAGGTTGTTTGTTTTGAGTCCTTATTTACCTCCTTACAAAGAGATTACTATTCTCAAAGCTCATCCTCAAGGAGGGCGCTCACAACATGATGATCGCGTCTAGTGTCTTTCACCATGAGAGACGCTTTATGCCCAAGGCAACATATTTCTACACCTTACTGTGTAACCAATTTTCTCAAAGTTCTAGTACCCCAAATGCCATTTGAATTGATTTCTTATCAACGAACATACTGAGCTTGATGGAGTGTGGGCTACCATGGCTAGAGTCTACCTTTCCCTTGCTCCGTAATTTGATATCCTCATTTTGCCTCATCATTTCAATGTCACTTGTTGGCTAACTTTGCACTAAGGGGCCCATTGTTCTTAATATTCGATTGCACATTTCATCATAGAGTAGTGCCATGCTTGTTTCATGATGCCAGTCATTAATTACACATTTGTTTTTAGGATTTTGTTTTCACATGGAACATTCCTATCTTCTAACCCATCAAAAATATTATATGTTTTAGGTTTCTTTCGCTTACCTAATGACTCATACTATCATTTTTCACCCTTGAAAAAAATTCAACAATAGTGGAGTCCTTGCCTCCTTTGTCCCACGTTCACACTTCCTTTGTCATCTTTATGTGTCCTTAGTGGTTGTGTTCAATTAACCTCTCATTCCACCCCCCTTGCACCTGCCTTTTCTTTTTCCTCCAGACATGCCTCCCTTCCCTTCTTTTCTTCACTTGTTGCAACTGTTTGGACCCTTGAGTCAATGACTCCATCCTCACCCTTTTTGCCCCTTGCAGCTGCCATGATGATAATGATATGATTCCCTCTTCTTCTTTTTTGACGCATCATGTGCCCCACTCCTCCTTCCCTTTCCTACCCTCTTTTCTTCACTTGATCCATCCCCTCCCTCTCCTCCCTCTCCCCCTACCTAAAGTGTTGAGATCCCTTTGTACAGCCAAATAGAACTATCGCCTAGAAGTCAACTGTCTCCCAATGGATGCCTTCAAAAGACAGTTTTCTACCCTTCCATTCCTCATGTTATCACCTAAGTGGCATTGTCTTTGTTGCGATGTCTTTTTCCAATCCAACCATTCCAAACGGCCTCTAATCCTTCTATTCCTTTCCCCTTCTTTCCTCAAGTTAACTTTATTTCTAAGAAACCCCTCCGCCCTTGTTGTTTGTTTCCCATGTCCACTCTCACCCTCTTCTCAATTTGTTGTTGCCTGTCCTATTTGCCCACGTGACCGTATCTTGATCTTGCCACCTGGTGCCTTTAACTTTAGCTCTTCCTAGATGCGAGCACTTGCTGTGTGGATGTTTCTTCCAAGTCTTCCATTTGCTTTTGCCTTTCCAATCTTTAGACCCCATATGAACCCCACACCTGCCACCCTTTCCCCTCCCCTATGCTAGACACTCTCCTTTCCCATTCACCCATATCCTCTCATACCTGATCATATTGTACACGCGCGCTTGCCTTTCTTTGCGCTACCCTTCTTTTCTTCCCTTATCATCTATAACCTCATGTCAACCCATGATAAATTGTCTTGCATTGCTCCCCTCAAGTTTCTTCACCCATGCACTACTATTTTCCATCTGATCCTCACCTTTGTCGCCTTCCCCTTGTGTTATCACCCAAGTCCGGCCCTACCTCTTCCCCTTCTCTTATGTACAACCTCAAATTATGTGTTACCTTTTCTTGTTTGGCCTCCCCTTACTGCCTTGTTCTCCACCAATCTCTCCTCCAAGGCTCTTCCCATGTTTTTTGATCGTATTGTATGTATTCACCCACGCCTCTATCTTAGTCTATTTTCATCCACTTTGAAGCTCTTTCCACGTGGATTCTATCTTCGCACCTTATGCCTCTCCAAGCTTCCTTATTGATCCCTTCTAACCAGTGGCCCCCTCTCGTCATGTCTTGTCTCATGCCCACTCATATCTACCACAATCATGGTTGTCACTTCTTCCCCCTCCTGTTTACCATAAACTAGCTACCTGATTTTTATTACTTGACTTTTTCTTGCAATCTTGAGTACTATCAACTCCTACAGCATCCTCTCCCCCCACCAATTCATGACTCCGCCCCTAGTTAAAAACTAGTTACCTGAACTAGTTACCTAATCGTTGCTCCATGTAAAAGTAATGATGAAGTGACAAGTTGAGGTGGAAAACATCAAAGAAGTATCATGTACACCATACATCTTTAAAAAAGATAAGGACCTCTTCCTTGGATTACCACTTAATGGGGAAAATTGGTTTAGGGGTACGTTTGCTTCTTTTGACCGCAAATGTGACTGCCAATGCAACATATTGGACGACTAATAGTCACACAAACACATGTGCACTATTTGTACCCTAGTTGTATCAATTATGATTATGGAGAGAAGTGTGATGTGTTGCATTTTTTGTCAAATAGCTTTTTCGTATGCAGATTTCGGATGTGAGCCCACCTTGTGTTCTCTGTCTTCTCGAAGGTGAAGGTATGATAATGTATGAACACATATTGTGGCCAAAGTTTAATTGTGAGGAGACGTGCCATCTATTCAATGGGAAGCTTGGTGGTTAAAAAACTAATGTTGGTATGAAAAATTTGCTTTTGCTGTAGTAAAAAAATGTTTTTGTTGTTTTTCTTCTTGAAACAAAAGGACAAGTTGATCTCTTGCCCCGTGGACCCTTTTCTATTGGAGTAATAAGAAGAGCGAGTGCAACAAAAGATAAGTGTCAATATTTGGGGAAGCACAACCAACCAAAATGGGAAATTTATTTCATTCTCATTAGAATTGCTCTTGTTGCACTTGTTTTTGAGAAAGTGGAATCCAGCATCGTTTCAGACAAAACAAGATGACAATTACCTGATTTCATGACCTCAACAAGCTTTTGGTCACAAAATGGAAGATTTGAATTTGGAGTACCTCTTAAAACATAAATGAAAATGGGCATAGAGGAAGCGTATGTTGGCCACTTAGTTGCGATTGGAAGATGGAATTCTCGTAGGTTGAGATGTGGCTCGCAAGCTGAGTCATGGGAATAGCATGATCAAAGAAGAAAAAGTTTTCAAGCTTCTCATGATGAGTATAATAGGGGCTACAGTGGGTTGGCGTGGAGCAAGATGGGGGGAGGGAATGAAATCCTCATTGGATGTCACACTAGCTTGGCAGGATGGCAAGCTAGGACAACAATGTTCTACAATGGTAGGCAGAAGCAAGGCAAAGCCATGTCGTGAATCCAGGCTTCTGGAAGCTATTTTTTGCAATGGCAAGGTGGATAGCTAGTAATCAGTGAACCAGCCAGGCTTTTACTCATGCAAGCAAATTAAAATCAATAGAAAACTGGGTGGGAAATGGCCAATCGCTTGCTGTTGCGACCTTTGAAGTGCCTTTGGGTAGTGGGGCAAGCAAGAAAGGAATTGTGAAATTTGTGATCGACATAGTTGATGGGATGAGAGAAAAAAAACAGTGAAAATAGGGGCAATATTTTAAATAAAGAGGGGAATTGATTAGTCAACCATATGGTGGTCATCCCTCATAAGCCATGGCAGGTCAAATCTTGCTATGATATGAACATTGATCGAGAAAAGGGTTTTGGTTATGAAGGATGCCATGGGAGTCCCATAAGTTCATGTCTGAAAGGTCATTACCTCCTCCATAGCTTGAATTGAGTAAGAATGGACATGGGGGCACAAAAGGCATCTGAACCTTGGCAAAATGAAGCCAAAGCGACTAAGTGTCGCTTTAGCATGTGAAGAAGGAGTAAAAGATAGTTGTATAAGCCATTGGCTAAAGCAATCATGGGAGAAAAATATGCAACATCAGCAGATTAAGATTGGTAGCAAGCTTTCAAAATTCACCAACCAAGGGTTGTTGCACCAAGCAAGAGGTTTGAGGCAAAAATCATGCCTTGCAAGTGCCACATGAGTGAAGGCTTCTATGATCATTAGGCGAATAGCTAAGCACATGTTTGGTAAGCAAAGTGTCTTTATTCATAGGAGGTTGCTTGCGCACAATGCAACCTTAGTGGTGAGTAGGCAAGTGAACATAGCTTCACCATACAACATTTGTGAGCTCCTAAAACCTCTTTCGACCAAACAATCACATGGAAAAAATCCATAAATTCTCTTAACAAACATTTTCAACGCTGTAGTTGATAGATGTGAGCCAAATTGTTTATGAAAAAGAAAAGAATGCTTTTCCACATTTAATGGACCATATAACGTCTTTTTGTTTTTGAAAACATGATTCTCCATTAAACACCCATTTTTTCACTAACTTGGCGGGTAAAATTCATTTAATTTTTAGCACACTTGTCAAGGGATAGTGTTGTAGTGAGCAATAAATGTGCTAAGGGATAGCTTCAACATGGCATATTTAGTTTGAAAATGAAAGGTTTGTACTTAAATGTATAGATTGCTATCATTGAATACAAAGTTTTGGCTTTCTAGAATATTTCTTAGTCTATTAGCTAGATTAAAGTCTACAATGAGGGTCTTATGGGTTGGGAAGGAGCTTAGATTTTTTGTGGTCTATATGCACAAGTTGTTCATTTATCCTTGGCATGGTAAGCTTTTGTGGAGGGCTTGTGAGCCTTGTTGGGTATTTGGTTAGGTGTAGTCAGGTAGGGCTTCACTTCAATTAATTTCCGAGACTACTTCATTTGAGCTTGTTCATGAACAACGCTTAATGATGACATTCTAGGACTCAATTAGGAATTGTTATACATTTTTGCATGCATGCAAGGGATTGGATAACATCAATGTATGCACCAATGATTTAAAAGCATCACTCATAGCTAGTTTTGGGGATCTCCTTACGTCAACATTACATGCGCGACGTAGATGTAGGGACCAAAACCAAGTCAAAGGTACCTTAGGGTGGGTGTCATCTTGTATGATGGGAAGATTCATTGAGGAGTTTTTCATGAACTTAAAAGAAGATTTTTTATCAAGGCTTAAACTAGTAAGGCAACTTGACAAGATCCCACTTTAAACGGTAATCGTACTCATGTAGTATAGAAAATCCAATACTGCCAAGAAGAATAAATCTGAGTTGAAATCAATTTTGAAGAATTGTCTACCTTGTATTGAGAAATGCCTTAGACCAAGACGTTGCAAATTATCTCTTACCTGAAGACGTATTTGATCTTGGTAGCATTTTATTATCTTGGGTTTTTGGAGGCTTTCGACTACCTAAATTGCTTACCACCTAGAAGATGTAAATACATTTTTGTAAAGACCAAAGATCAGCCGCATGAGAGCTTCCTCCTTACACATATCTTCTTTTTGAATGAGGAGTTGTTTCTTAGGCGGTGTGCTAAGATTTCATGTGTAAGGTGAGCTTTGTTTTACAATTTTCATCTTCTTTACACGGACCTTGTTAGAGGTGCCCTTTGTGAAACGTATTGACATTGTTGCATTTTGAAAACTTTTGAAGGAGGTTCCAAAGTTTTCTGATGACTTAACATGTCTAGAAGTTGGTGTAATCTTGTAAAGGAGGATTTGTCCACAACGTTGAATTCTACCAAAAAGTATGGTGTTCACCTTCACACTCTTGGAACTATTACCTTGATGGCTTAGGAAGATGTTGTGCCCTCCGATGGGGTAGGTTATGTTAGAGGATTGAACCAAAGCATGTTATGCTATTTTGCCCCTTATACCTTAATTGTACTTGATAGTTTTTTTGCATTAAAAGTTCAACGTTAGTGTACCACCCTATACTTTAGAATGTAGGGTCAGTTTGTGGGGCGACCTGATCTTCGATATAAGTAAGGTTTCCTTATTACATTCGGTATAAGTAATTTGTCATTGCTCATAAAAAAATAAAATATCGGAGTTTTCCAGATTGGAGAAGCTTGCAATTTGGTTTACCATGTACTAGAAAATGATGGGTGGAAAGCAAAAGAGAGAATGAAGAATGTTTGAAAAAACATCCATGATTTTTGAAGGAAAAAGTATGATTGTGGTATGCTTTATTTGTATTTGGAATCATTGAGTTGAAATTGAAATTTATTTGGCATTGGTTTCCAAGTCTTCCATAGATTTTATTTTTGTTTTGTTTTGTTTTGTGAATCTAACGTTTTCATGCTGAAATGAGAGTTTATGTTAACATTTAAATGAGTTAGTGGACATGGTTATTAATTTTCTCTTATGAAAAAGTGGAGGGTTGAAGAAGAATTGGATGTGTATGTTTCTTTTTGTAAGAAATCACTGTTATCCATGCTTGTACGTGTATGGACACTTATGCACCAAAAGCATGTTTCAATGTTTTTAGCATTGTATCCAATGGTTTCTGAATTAAGTCTCAGTTTGCCCTTATGATTTTTTTTTTGTGGTAGAGAATCTTGGATCAAGTGTTTTTGGTACATCTGAATCCATTTTCTTTTTGCACTCATGAAAGAATGGCATAGTTAGGGTGTTAAAATCCAACCATGATAATCATTTGGGCGTATATTCATGAGAAACTATTACGCGTATGATTATAAGGTAGTTTCAAACTAATCCGATGTACTTTTATATGTATGATGTGCACTTTATCTTTTAAATGATCATTCATATAAATGGTTTAGGAGATATAGTATATATCATCTTTTCTTGAAAATCTTTGTGAAATGTTTTTAATATGATTTATTCAACCTTTTGTTTTTTTTTGCGCTTTCATGTTTTCATAGTGAAGGTGCATTATTTGTTATGATGGTGGTAACATTCCAATAAAAGAGTTTGTTTCATCCGTTTTTTGAATTTTGATGTATATTTCACCCATTGTTTTTTCATATCTCAAACCATGAGAAGTTTGACTAAATTTGCACATTTCTTGCTAAATGTTTTCATTGGTTACGCAAAATAAATTTAAGATATATGATAAATATCCTTTATTCAAGGGAACGTTTATGTTTGTCTGTCTTTAATTTCATTTTCAGAGAAATAGTTATCTTATCACCCATATTTTATATGGAATTCTTGTTGTGTGGTAGAGGGAATCAAATTTTTCAATCATTGCAGTTAAAGTCGCTTTTATAGTTTTTTTCTGTTGTTTTATCTTTTTTTTTGTGTACTTCTCCAAATGATGATTGGCATTACACCTTGAGGTGAGCACATTCTTTCTGGATCTCTACTTTCTCCTTGATAGAATACGGAACATTTTCTATATACATTTTTGGGCCCTTTTCTCTGTGAGAAGGGTTCTTTTGCGGTAGTTTTTCTATTTTGAACCTTTTCATTATGTTGCCCTTCCTAAGTGCATTAAAAATCAGGCTTATTTTCAAAGGATGGGATTTGAGGGTAATGCATGGTTGTTGACATCAAAGGAGCACGTTGTTTTTGCACTGGAAGGCTCATGTCACCTCAAGAATTAATCGTCTTCATGGTTTAGCACATTTATTTCTATTTCTCTACCATAGAAATGAAGTAATATTTCACGTTTCAATCTTTTCTTTGAAATCCCGAATGATTTGCATCTCTGAGGTTAAAATTGTTTCAATGTTTGCTGTTCAAACTGTCGAGGATCATGTCACCTCAGACAGTGTCTGGATTCTGAAAGGAGGCTGATACACTGCTGTATTCGGCAAGGATTGACTCCAATGGCAATAATTCTGGCTGATGGACAGATGCGGCTGAAATGCCTTAATTTGCGTTTTCGAACCTGTTTTTATGGCTGAGGCTGGAAACATGCAGCGAAGAAAAATTCTCCGCCGCGAGCCCAGAGTAGGCGGATGAGGCTGGATGCGAACTCAGTACCCGCTAGCGATCGATTGGGGAGAAGGGTTGCGATGTGTTTCTGTTGGCTTTTAGGCTCTCGGCGAAATTCAACTCTTCCTTTTAACGAAAAGGCAGCTTATTCGATCACTGAAGAAGTTTCGTCCTCGTTGTTCAGTTTAGGGTTTCATGCCAACCCAGTTCACGCCAACGAACTGTGTTCAAGCGAACTCCTTTATGATTGGACGGCCAAGCTCGAATCAACCCTCTTACGCCCGCTCGTTATTGACCATTTTTCGTCCGCAAGCCCGCGATCTGCAGAAAAAGGGCAAGCAGCAGAGGTGAAAACAGGCTTTGAATCTTCTCACTTAGTTTTTTTACAGATTTCAAAGTTTCGCTAACTCAGTTCGCGCCAAAGGAAGGCGTTATGTGACGTCCTCAGCAACCCACTAGCCACTATCTGCAGGTTTCCAGCCTCAGTCGACGGTCGCTGGTCGTACAGCGTCACAAATGAAACTCTGCCGTGAGGGACTCTCTTGCGTGGAAGTCCGTTAGTCGTAAGATCATGCATTTTCACGCGGATCTACGCATGGCCGTAGTGAGAACGGAAGAATTTGCGGGCCCACTTCCATCGGACTGGGTCGACATCATTTGGATCGCTCGTCTTTTCCACGTCCGGCAATGGCTGAGTTGGAATGCGAGTCCCTCCCGCTCTTCTGCTGACATCATCATTTGAGGTTCCTGGAAGTCCATGGAGTCGAAACGGGGTCCATGCACCCACTTTTTTTTCGCCGTTGCCGATCTCTGTCCGCTATGTGAGTCGAAAAGGCAGTTGTGACAGTCAACCTGCCTCAACAGGACGCTAGACATAAACACGAGACCCTTAAAAAACTCGACCAAACTCCTTGCATTCATGAATTGAAGGGTGTAAACGAGTTCTGACGAAAGGGTTTCTATCGAACGAAAACAGAGGCAGACCATCACTTCGCCATAGAGAGAATGATGTCCGCTACGCAAGTCGTATGCTTTCGCCCACAACCATGCACGAGCACGAGTGCGTGAGTGAACTCGAGGGTTGCTGAAACTCGCATTCCCACCATACCTTTGCCAGCCGTGGCCCTTCTACTCGCCGTACCGGACAGCTAGCTACAACAGCGCCACGTCCTTCAAAAACGACCTCCGATACCTCTTGCCAGTTGCCGACACGTCTTGCGATCCGAAAGATTTTCTCTGTGCAAGCTCTTGTACATCGCAGCGGATCCTTGAAGTCTCATTTCAACCTGTCGGCTAGGATGCGTGTCCCTCAACGACGGATTCGGCCTCGCGTGGGAGATTCTGCGGTTTGACTTCTCTCTAAAGGCAGAGCGCTGTTAGCTTTTCTCTCCGCATCTGATTTACATGCACGCTACCGCTAATACCTGCCCGTGACTCTTTACCCTCTTCTTTTTTTGGAGGGTTCTTGAAGTCCGCTTTAGTGCTACTTACCTTCGTGCCTCCTCCGCCTCACCCCGCAGCGCTGTCACGGTCTTCCTGCACAAGTGCGCTGCGGTCTCAAGGTCCAACTGATTGTGTGCACTTCGTTCGTTACTTGCGTCCTCGAGCACCATTGCAACCCTGAACGCAAGCGCAACGAACGACACTCCATCGTCGCTCCGCGACTCCGCCATCTCACCCCGCCACCATCTTTCGCTTCAAGGGTGAGCTCGAAGTCCTCCCCATCGATGCAGTGCCCCCTACTTACCTCCGTCCCCCAATCCCCCCCACCCCACGCCTTGGCCGTGTCCGCCCTCACCGCGAACAAGGCACAGGTAAGCTTGCTCCTCAGGCAAACCACTCCAGAACGGGCGAGCATCTCCCGCCGAGTCCACTTCATCTTTTTCAGCGAATCGCGCTGTTTACCATCCGACCCATCTGCCTCTCTCGATCGGTCGAGAGTCCGGTCTGTGCCTCCCGCCTTCCAACGACGTGCAGGAAGGGAACGCCAGTGGCAACCACACCAGTGACGTCCAATCACAACCACTGGCTCCATTGACAATCATGACGAGCGCACCCCCGTTCACCGGCGGCAGCTCGGGCAAGTACACCGTCGGCGGCGGCAGCGGAAGTGGCAGCAGAAAGCAGCAGCAGCAGCGNCGCACGACGTACATCAACATCGAGGAGGACCAGTTTAAGGTAAGACGCTTTGCGAAGTTTGCGTCCGCTGCATTCGTTCATCCTGCGCTCATCATCGTGGTTGACGTCTTCGCCTTCTTCGTCGTCATCAGCGTCGTCGTCGTCACCGTCGTCGACGGCTTTATGGTCAATCCTCACAATCGTCGTCTTTGGCGTCTTCAGCGTTGTCATCGTCATGCGATCTAACATGGCGTGGTTTTCGTTTATTGTTTTTCAACAGGACATCGTCCACGAACTCACGGGGTCTTGGGAGGCACTGGTGAGGAGGAGTCAGCAGCAGCAGCATGAGCATGAGCAGGAGAAACGGCAGCAGCGACAGCAGCAGCAGCAGCAGCATCAGCATCAGCAGAAGCAGTGGCAACAGCAGCAGCAGCAGCAGCAGCAGCAGCAGCAGCAGCAGCAGCAGCAGTGGCAGCAGCAGCAGCAGCAGCAGCAGCAGTGGCAGCAGCAGCAGCAGCAGCAGCAGCAGCAGCAGCAGAATCAGCAACAGCAGCAGCAGAAGCAAAAGCAGCAGCAGCAGCAGCAGCAACAGAAGCGCGTAGAAGAGCAGAAGGTGCGCTCTCAGAAATCAGCAGGTTCTAGAGCTTCGACGTCCCCTGGCAATTACAGAGGCTTTGTCAGTACTTCTTCTCCAGTCCTGCGGCCTGGAGTGCAGTCGGCCATTTCAGGTGGTCAGGAAACATCCGGGAGGCAGACCCTCAATCAGGCCGCACAACCCCAGGCAACGCATGCCGAGAAGCGCGACGACGCGGCGGCAGCAGCGGACTCCTTCTTTGAGTGGCGATGGAGGGCCGAGGCCACCATGCTGATGCCTGCACCGTCCAAGCGACAACGGCTGAGCACGCAGGATTCAACAGCTGTGCTGTCTGTGGACGTGCCTGCTGCCGCCAGACTCCCTCGCAGGGCATCCGACCCGCGCCCGGCATCCGATGCCAGACCAGGGCATGCCGCCGGGGTCGTTGGGCCTGCTTCTGCTGCTCCGAACAATCAAGCTTCTGCAGCACGCTTGATGCCTCGAGCGACCGCGGGAGCAGACCTGTCTTTGCTGAGCTCATCTACTGCAATGCTGCAGCAGGAAAGCGTGTTCTCCTTCCTCCCGGTGTCGTCCCCAGATCTGCTGACTCTGAGAAATCGTGCCAGTGTTGACGACGGCTGCAGCAGAGGTCCTGCTGATGCTTCTGCTGCTTCTGCTGCTGCTGCTGCCACTGCTGCTGTTGCTGGAGCAGTGGCCAGTACTACTGCGGCACGACAACTGCTTGCATCATTTTCAGCATCACAACAGCCGCTGCCGTCAGAATCTTGCAGTCCTCTGGTGCAAATGGTGGAGGTCTCCGCCGCTCTTCCGTGCAAGCAGGCCTCACAAGGGCCTGCGTCCACGGCATCAGCGGATTATGAGAAGCAGAAGAACGTTCTCAATTCTTCCCTTCAGCTTTCTGCACTCGCCTCCGCTCAAGCTGCCAAACCATCGAGTTCGTATGTGTGCCCTGCAGAAGCTTCTGGGTTGGCCACTCCTGCTGTATTGAGAGCCCCAACAGGCTACTTCAGTGGCGCAGCCATGCCTAGTGAGCGTTCGGCGTCGCTGATGGCCCCCATACTCCAAGGTTCAGCTGCTGCCACCAAAGCTGTGCCTCCTGCTACCAAGATTAGTCTGCTCTACCAGAGCAGTAGAGGCTCACTCGTGCCCGCTACCCCACCTCCACCGACACTGGCACCTGCGTCACCACCCACCCTGCAGGCACCCACTTCTGTCCTCAGCTCTGCAGATCTTTCTGCGCTCGCGGTAGCAACCCTTGCAACGGGCAGTCCTGTCGCTGCGCAGCTCCTGTCCCTTGCCCTCCAGCTTAAGGAAGCAAGTGAGAGGAACGACGTCAGGGAGCACATTGGAGAGCCCAAAAAACAGCATGCACATCTTGAGAGACAGGCTGTCGTGGAAAGAGCTTCTCGGGAAGGTGACTGTTGTGAGAGAGCGGATGCCACCCATGCCTCCAACGCGTCCTTGCGCACAGTCCAACAACAGGCAAGCTTGAAGGGGATGCCA